>CANSZD010002850.1:0-127747 GCA_947648045.1 Beta corolliflora | reverse complement strand
TATATTTGGTTGAAGATTATTGAATTTGATACGGGGAAATGGAGATATTACTATGTCCTGAGAACATGATTGGAGTTGATTTGAGTAATCGTACTATCACTATGGAAGGCTTTGCTATGGGTCCTCTAATCGAAAGTAAATAGTATTTATCTTGTGAGATATTCGTATTACTATTTAAAGTATCATGTCTAAATTGTGTAAAGGGTATTGTTATATGATTCTTTCATTATGACTTTTCTATATCTTGATTTCAAATGTCCCAGAAGATAAGCTTAACCCCGTACATACGTTTTAAGCCACTAAAGAGATTTTCCAAGGGGACGGGTGTATACACGGGTTCAGCACTGATTTTGGTTCTTGGAACCCCGTCCTAGTGGGGCCAGAGTTCATTGTTAATAATTTTGCATGTTAGCTGCTCCGAGGGGAATTAATGACTGGGTGAGTCAGGATAAGAGAGATGTTTAGTTCAACCCATGATTGGGATCATATTTTTGTTGAGAAATGTTCTTGTGATATGTTATTGGACTCATTTGGAGGCATATTAGTTAAATTCATGAGGTTGTATAAACTAATTAGAGTTGTTGTATTATGGATCATATCCCAAAAGCCAGATCGATACGTGAGTTATACTCTTGTAGATGATTGCCTAATTTAAGGTTTTATTAAGTGTTAATCGAGATTTCCGTATCATAGTATGTTTAGCTAGCAGCTCCTGGAAAGCCGCGGCATTACGCTTCCAAGTGAGATTTCCTGTATGCCGCCCCGCAAGAGCCGTTAAGTTCACCATAGACTTAGTTTCCCGGCACCGCACCTATTTCTAAAGCACCATATAAAATGGCACCTCCCGAGATGAGCGAGTTAAGACACGGCTGCAAGAGTCGTTGGATAAGGGTTATATTAGGCCTAGTGCGTCACCTCGGGGAGCTCTGCCGTGTTGCTTAGGAAGAAGAAAGATGGGAGTATGAGATTGTGGTATTGACTATAGGGAGTTGAACAATGTGACTATCAAGAACAAGTATCCTTTGCCTAGGATAGATGGCATGTTCGACCGCTGAATGGAGCAAGTATGTTTTCAAAGATTGATTTACGTTCAGGGTATCACCAGTTGAGGGTAGTTGATAAGGATATACCTAAGACTGCGTTTAGGACGCGTTATGGTCATTATGAGTTTACTGTGATGCCGTTTGGATTGACCAATGCTCCGACTATATTTATGGATTTGATGAATAGGATATTCCATGAGTTCCTAGATAAATTCGTTGTGGTATTCATTGATGATATTCTGATTTATTCAAAGAGCGAAGAAGAGCATGATGAGCACTTGAGGATTATATTGGAGACGCTTAGGAAGAATCAATTGTATGCCAAGTTCTCTAAGTGTGAGTTTCGTTTGGAGAAAGTAGCATTTTTGGGTCATTATGTGTCAAAAGAAGAAGTCTTTGTGGATCCTGCTCAGATTCAAGCTGTTAGTGAGTGGCCTACTCCAAAGAATGTGTCGGATATTAGGAGTTTTCTGGGATTAGCTGGCTATTATAGGAGATTTGTGAGAGATTTCTCGAAGATAGCAAGGCCAATGACTAATTTGATGAAGAAAGAGTCAAAATTTGAGTGGAATGAGAAATGCGAGGAAGCTTTTCAGATTTTGAAGGAGCGTTTGACCTCGCACCCGTTTGACCCCGCCCGATGGAAATGAGGGATTTGAGGTGTATAGTGATGCTTCAAAGAATGATTTGGGATGTGTTCTAGCAGAATGGGAAGGTGATCGCATATGCATCGCGTCGGTTAAAACCTGTATGAGGCTAATTATCCTACCCATGATCTAGAGTTAGGCGCTATTGTTTTTGCCTTGAAAATTTAGAGACATTACCTATATGGGGCAACCCTGTAAGATCTTTACTGACCATAAGAGTTTGAAGTACATTTTCACCCAGAAAGATCTCAATATGAGACAGAGGAGATGGTTAGAGTTGATCAAGAATTATGACCTAGATATCCAGTATCATGAAGGGAAGGCGAATGTAGTTGCCGATGCTTTGAGTAGGAAGTCGAGCCATAGCATGAATGCGTTTGGTAGTTCCCGAGGAATTGTGCCGAGATATGCAAAAGGCTTAGCCCGAAAAATTTTAAATCCCGGAGAGATCGAGGCAAGATTGAGTGCTTTGTCATTGGGGTTGTCGGTTCGATGAGATCAAAGAGGGTCAAGTTGGAGACGAGCACCTAGATAAGATTAAGGAGAAGATGAAGCAAGGAAGAGAAGTTGATTTTAAGATTCATGATGATGGAAGCTTGAGGTTCAAGGGAAGGTGGTGTGTACCACAAAAATGTGTAGAGCTTTAAGAGAAGGCTTATGGATGAGGGGCATAATACTCCATATTCTGTGCACCCTGGGGGTGACAAGTTGTATAAGGATCTTAAGGAGATTTGCTGGTGGCCGAATATGAAGCGTGAGGTCGCTGAATTCGTGTCAAAATGTTTAACCTGTTAGAAAGTGAAGATAGACCATAAGAAACCAATGGGGAAAGTTCAATCCTTAGAGGTTCTTGGATGGAAGTGGGATTCCATATCGATGGATTTTGTGACTGCTTTGCAAAGTCGAGGAACGGCAATGATACTATTCGGGGTTATTGTGGACCGTCCCGACGAAGTCCGCCGTGTTCGTTCCGATTAAAGAGACATGGAAGAAGAAGCAACTTACGAAGACGTATATCAAGCATGTGGTAAGATTGCATGGGGTCCCAACAGATATCATTTCAGATCGCGATTCAAGATTCCTCTCGAAATTTTGGCAGAAGGTCCAGATGAATCTTGGGACAACGTTGAAGATGAGCACTGCTTTTCACCAGCAACCGATGGTCAGACTGAAAGGACCAACCAGACTATGGAAGAAATGTTGAGAGCATGCGCAATTGACTTCCAAGGTAGTTGGGAATATCACTTAGACTTGATTGGGTTTTCGTATAACAATAGTTATCATGCGAGTATCAAGATTTTGAGGCATTGTATGGAAGAAAGTGTAGAAGTCCCATTTGCTAGAATGATTTTGGTGAGAATATAGTATGTGGGGATAGAATTCATTGAGGAGACTGTTAAGAATGTCAAATTGATTCAGGCTATAATTCAAGCTGCCCAAGATAGGCAGAAGAGTTATGCCGATTTGAAGCGAATAGAAGATGAATTCGCAGTGGGTGACAAAGTGTTTTTGAAAGTGTCACCAACTAAAGGAGTGATGAGATTTGAGAAAAAGGGCAAATTAAGTGCTAAATATGTTGGCCCATATGAGATTTTGCAAAGAATTGGGAAGGTAGCTTATAAGTTGGCTTTGCCAATGGAATTTGAGAAAATGCACGATGTGTTTCATATTTCCCAACTTAAGCGATATATCCCTGATGAGAGTCATGTTTTGGAGCCTGAAAGAATCCAAATTGATAGTAGCCTCACGTATGAGGAAAGGCCTGTGAAAATTTTGGATAAAAAGGTGCGTAGTACACGCAATAAGGATGTGAATATTGTAAATTGCTTTGGTATAACCATGAGTCTGAAGGGGCAATGTGGGAAGCCGAAGATGAAATGAAGAAGAAGTATCCTGAGATATTCCATGAGGTGAGTTACGAGGACGTAACTCGTTTGCTTTAAAGGGGGTAGAATGCGATACAATTTCGCGCTTTTTGTCTTATTTTATGGTATTTTTATGCATTTTTATGCTTATTTTGGCAATTTGCACATGTTACAGCAAAATAAATTGGTTCTCCGCATGGAAAATGTGTTCATGAGAAACACAAGTGGTTTTTAAGTTGGTAAAAGTGTGCACACGTTGTGACACAAGAATTTCCAGATGAAAGTTTGAGTCAAAAATTTTAAAACTGTAAGGGTTTTCGTGCTAAGTTTCGGGACGAAACTTCTTTTAAGAGGAGTAGACTGTAATCCCCTATAATTTTATGAATTTTATAAATGCATTTTAATGTATATTATATATATATATATTAATGATTAAATGATTTAATTCTTAAAAGGTTGACTATTTGAAAGTCAAAGAAATTATTTAATGATTTTAAGTAGTCAAACATTTTATTTAGTTATACTTTGAAAATTATTTAAATAGCTTAAAACACCTTTTGGTTTAGTAAAACGAATTTTAAATTGGGTTAGAGGAACCAAACTACACAAATCACCCAACCATTAAATATTATTAAAACTCAAACACCTTTTCCTAAGCCCAAAAGGGGATAACTATATAAACCCCAAAAATTCTCCCACACTTATTTTCTCTCTCTTCCTCTCCCCTAATCTTTCGGCCCTCCTCTTTCTTTTTCTCTCTTTTTTCTTTTCTCTCTTCTCTCAGTTTCTTCCTCCTCCCGTCGACGGCAGCAGCCATCAGCCGCCACCGTCGACCGCCGTCAGCAACCAGCCAGCAGCCCTTGCGCCGCCCTTGCCGCCGGTCCTTCCTCCTCTTCTTTGGTTATTTTCTTCCTCCTCAAGTTTTATTCTAATGCAAAGTTTATATTTTTAAGGATTGTTTTAATATGTTTATGTTTAAAGTTATAGTTTGATGATTTAAATATAAATCTAAGATTATGTAGTTTATGTAATGGAGTAATTAAAATTTCAGATTTATTGATTATGTTTAAATTAAGATTTTAAATATCAAAGTTTGGTTTTTTAGGGTTTTATGAGTTGGAAAATCATAGTAGTATATTATAGTTTATGAAATCGAGTATTCTTATGATTTTAATTATGTTTAAGTATGTTTAAAAAGGGTTTATTGACATTATAACTTGCTGGAAATTTTATAAGTATGCTTATAATGGAGTTTTCATGATCAAAGTATGAGTTTTAAGGGTTTTAACAACTAGTATAGTGGTACTATACTAGGGAATGTTAATAATTGAAGTTTGAATGATGGGAAAGGCTTTTAAACATGTTTAAAGAGGGTTTAAAGTATTTTAATATTGCTGGAAATTTTTAGAGAATTGATTTGTGGTTATGTTGATTATTGTTAGGCGGAGAATTCTCTCTAGACGACTTTTAAGATTGATAAAGTGGCCTCGAACTTTGTCTACACAAGGTACGTACATACCTATGTGTTGGTTGGATTAGTATCATGTCCTAATGATGGGATTTATGTAGTATCATGTATAGGGAACTATTTTAGTTCATATGTGATTTATATTCAATTTGATTTGCATGTTTTATGCCGTTGTGTGAAGCATGTTGATTATGGATGATTATATTATGTTTGTATGGATGATTGATGCAAGCATATGGGATTTGGGAACTTTATTTATTAATTTACATGAGGGATTAATATGTATCTTTGGTATTGGATCACGATTGAATCATGTTGTTCCCCTTCGGATTATTTAACTACTTTATGAGGATCGAGGGCCTTATTTGGTAAGTTGGTTATTTAACCTATGAAAGGTTGGTTGGTTGTTGACTTGGATCAACAAATAAATAAAGGTTGTGGATTTAATATTGGAATTATTCTTGGATTGTTAAGTTGATGATCACCTTATCTAATCCTAAGATAAAAATGGAAGTTTATGTATCTTTGATGATTATATTATTTGTTCTACTTGTGAGTCATAACAAGTAAATAATTTATTAATCACTTAAAGTGGAAAGTGAATAGCAATAGCTTTAGACTTGCGCATGTCCAAGTGTTGGACTAGTATAAGTTCGAGTACATGGTGGTAGCCCGTGGCTTTTCTTGGGACCAGGATTGATCACCTTGTCCTATTTTTATTTAAATGTTCCTCGATATCGTAGGTCGGGGAGTACGGAGTCGCGCCCGATTCCCGTCTTCTAAATTGAAGACTCGGTTTAGTTTGGACAACTCTTTCCATTGCCTATTCCATCTAAATTAATTAATTTATTAATTGTGGAGTTTAGTTCAGTAAGTAGTTTGCTATGTTACTAAATTATTATTTATCCCTGCTTAATGTTTATTAGTATCATGCTAGGTTTTATATTTATTTACTATGTAGTACTCAGCTTTGTTGATTAAGTGCTTTGTGTGTATGTGTTGATCATGGCTATGCCTTATTGATCCCGTGATGACCCATTTGGTGAGCAATCTCCGGGATCAATAGAGCATCGTCGATTAAAGGTTTGAAGATGATGCATCATGGGTTCGGGAAGTTGGAGAGCTTGTGTTGACTTTATCATTGTTATAGTTGACTTTCACTTTTATAGTTGACTTTTGACTTATTGTTGGTTTGACTTTTGGAGTTGGCTTTTTGGTTGACTAATTTTTATTTTCAAAGTTATTTATTATTATTATTTCCGCTTGTAAAATTCTTAATAAGCCGATACGTTATCACACTGGCGATAATGCTTTGATGATTCTCTAAGTTTTATATGGAAAAGGTATTTTGGAAAATAGAGAATTATCGGGATGTTACACAAGGTCATTAGAGATAATTTGATTTGGGTTTCGTCATCGAAGTTGGAGCATAAATGATGGTGAAAGGCCAATGAAAATAAAAATGAAATGAAAATGGAAAGGCTATAATAGATGAAGTCCTATAGTGACATATACTCGATAGAAAATGACATAAATGGCTTAGGGTAAGAACTCTCTGACTCATCCTAGAACACCGTAAATAAAAAAACTACACCCTTTTGAATTGTTGATGCACTGCCTAAGGGGTTGCAGATGATGCTGATTGTCGTTGTATGAAGTATTAGAATTCTATCGTCATCGACCATATTTTGCAGTACATTTGTAGGATCCAACACTAGATGTCATATGTTCATTATTTCGTTGGAATTCGCATTAGAATTTTAGGTTTCATTGTTTGGATTTTTTCTTTCAGGTGTAATGTTCGGAGTGAACCCTATAGGAGTGATCACGCCTCTATCGTGAAGGCGGTCAAAAGTAATCTCATGACTCTAAATGAAGTCGGGGTGGTGATAGTGCGCTTGATGAGTTTTAGAGTAGGCTCAAATTTTTGTTTCTCCATTAGGCATTCCTAAGTTGTAATCTCTCGACCGGTCATGAATAGAATCGAGTGGACCTCGCTTGTAAGATTTTAAAATGAATTTCGAAATAGAAAATGGAAATGAGAAATGAAAATGGGAATGGAAATAGGAAATAAAAATGGAAAATGGAAAATGGAAATAAGAAATGGAAATGGGAAATGATTTTGAAATGGAACATTAGAAATGGGTATGGTATTGAACTAGTATGAGCTTAACCATGATGTTGACATGGGCCTAACAATATGCAAGCAGACTAAACTCAATGATTGGGCTTTGCTGAATACTACATTTTGAACTTACAGGTAGAATAAGCAGACTAGACTCAAAGAATAAGATTGCCTATGTGTACTTTAGGAAATACAAGACTTTGAACTTACGGGAGATTAAGCAGGCTAGGCTCACAGAAGATTGCCTATGTGGACTTTAACGAATACTAGACTATGAACTTACGGGATAGTAAGCAGGCTAGGTGGTTGGGAAGTCTAGACTTTGAACTTACATTTAGAGTAAGTAGGCTAGACAATGAGGGTAGCTAGACTTTGAACTTACTGGAGAGTAAGTAGGCTAGGCAATAAGGAAGGTTAGACTTTGAACTTATATTTCGAATAAGCAGGCTAGACCTAAGGGTGGCTAGACTTTGACCTTACTGGTGAGTAAGTAGGCTTAACAATGAGGAAGGCTAGACTTTGAACTTATATTTAGAATAAGTAGGCTAGACCTAAGGGTGACTAGACTTTTAACTTACGGGTGAGTAAGCAGACTCGACAGTTGAGGAGACTAGACTTTGAACTTACATTTAGAATAAGCAGGCTAGACTCGAAGATTGGGTCATTATGGACTTAGGGAGGAGTAACTTCGCTAAACTCGAGGATTTGGGTCGTTATGGACTTAAGGAGGACTAGACTTTGAACTAACATTTAAAGTAAACAGGCCAGACCAAAAGATTGATGAGTTTAGAGTTTGGACTTCGTCCAATGTGGGTTTGGAATTGGATTTAACTAGGGCTTACATAGAGATGCAAATAGACCTAGGATTGGGCTTTTATAGTCTGAAGACTTGACTAGGGCTCACATAAAGATGCAAACTAGAGCTAGGGTATGGATTGGGCTTTTGTAGTCTTAAGACTTGACTAGGGCTTACATGGAGACGCAAAACTAAACCCGGGGTATGAATTGGGCTTTTATAGTCCTAGGACTTGACTAGGGCTTACATAGAGATGCAAACTAGACCTAGGGTATGAATTGGGCCTAATTGGACCTAAGTTTTGGATTAGATTAGGATTAGACTTAGATTGGAATGACTGAGATAAGACTTAGATTGGGCCTAAGATGGATTATAATGCAAGTGGGCCGAGTATGAATGTATGGACTCAAATTTAGATAGGCCTAGGATGGATGCAAATGGACTCTAATGTACATGGGCCTAAAATAAATACAAGGACTTAAACTTAGGTGGGCCTAGGATGAGTTCTAATGGATTGAGATTGGGTTGATTAGATTATATTAGAGGTATTTGGACTAGGCTTAGAATTTTCGAAGTTCATTTTTGAAGGAAACCCCTTGTTTTTATCTTTTATTAGGAAAAGATGATGGATTAATTTTGAAAAGATTTTTGAGTAGGTGGTATGAAGATGCAGATTAGTAAATGTTTTCGAAAAAAAGGTAGAATAGAAGAGGGTGTAGGATTGATTTTCCAAAGGATATGTTTTTGAAAGAGATGGGATATGATAGGGTAGGATTGATAGGGAAGATCTGTTGGATAGCAAGGATAAGATGAGAAGAGGTAGACATGCATGACGACTCTAACTCTACCATGATCACTTTTCTAGATGCACTTTTTAGGATAGACTCGACCTTAGATGATATGTATGAAAAGATTAATTTTTATGTTTGAATTAGGTGAGATTTGTTTTCGACAAAAGGACTCCAAGAACGATCATGGCTCTACATGAATGCAGATGAAAAAAAACGCAAAATTGACCATTACGACGACTAAATCGACAAAAACACATTACGATGGACTTAATGACAGACTTTATTGACTTAAACGATAGCCAAATTGACAATAGCATGAGACGCAAACGCTGCGCGCCACGCGATTTTAGGTGCAATACACATCAATGTTTTAACAAGTCAAGAATAGGCAAAAAGAATGCATTCACAAGCAAATTTCATATAACATGGATGCAAAAGTTCTCAAGAGTCCAGTTCTACTGGAATGAAAATATTAAGGACCCTCAGGAATTTACCCTTGACGTCTAGGTCTTGAATCAAGATCTGCAGGAGGAGTAATCTTGAACCTTTGATTGAGATTGATGAATATTGGAGTATTTAGAATTACGTGTTTGAAGTGTTTGATAGTTTTTTGAAAATTATTTGCGTGTGAAGGTATGTCCTAAAACATAATGGAATAAGGTTTATTTATAAGAAAATTTAGAAAAACGAGATAAGATATGCGTTGTGTGGCACGCAACCCGATGCGCGACACACACTGGTGATGCGCGACAAGCATCACCATGCGTGGCACGCACCTGCCATTGCGTGTCTAAGTTGTCTTGATTGTCTCAATGTTGCGCGTTGTGCATCCTAGTGCGCGGAACGCATTAGGTTGAGCATTGTGCAACTGCAGATCGGATCGGATTGTATTTGTCATCCGAAGATAAAAGATTCTTTTATCTTATATTAAATTATATATTTTGAATTCGAAAATCATTTATCTAGAAGATAAAATGTAATTTTTCATATCATCTTTTAATTTAGCATATAAATATGAAAAATACAATTAATTATTAATAGAATTAATTGGGCTTTCCGAAAATGGGCATGAAAATACAGTTAATTATCATGAATAATTATTTGGACTTCTACAATTGCGCTTAGAACAAATAGATAGACTTTGTATTCTTAAAACAATTTTAGGCTCAGGTTTTTGATTGATCTCTTTTGGATCGGACCAATTAAGACGACGGTATATTTCATTATTGGATAATAAAATAGGGAGACACGATTATGTGTCTACATCATATTTTGAAAAATATAGTTATATGGAGATAAAAATACAAATCTATAGTTTTGGATAGTGAAAAATTCGAGTTATATTTTTTACTGAACAACTATAAATTAACTATAACTTTTGCTATATAATTCGAAAAATTATAAATTTTAGACCATAGAAGAGTCCTTTCAACTTATAAGAATATAAATTTTTAGATAAATGTAATATATGACTAATATTTTATTTTTAACTTGTGCATTGGATCATATAATAATAAAGAAGTTATAAGTAGAGTATGAATTTAATATAGTAAAAATTACTACATGAATTATAACATGGAACATGCCTCTCTTCTCTTGATGTGGCTAGTAGCCTTAGTTCCGTAAAATGAGTTTTGAGAGGTGAAACCAAACCGCCTGACATGGTAAGAAATTAAGAATATGAGTTTTAGAATTATTAAGAGAAAAAAGACATTGATTTTTAGTTAATTATCTAAAAAATAAATAACACAATTGAATATTATAACTTTTGTTATATACTATAAAAAAAAAATACACAATTATAACCGCAAAGAGTTTGAGTTTTGAAATAAAATAATAATCATTAATATAATGAGGAATATGATTATATTATAATAATACTATCATTTTTTATCCTCTGAATTTCTCTACATGATATCAACCACATAGAAGAATTCCCTTTGTATTTTTTTGGTTTGGCTGTTTTCACTGTGCGCCTTTGTCAATGCACTTCTTTGACTTTCAATATCTTTCATTACATATCAATAAAAATTATATAACAATTGAATTGTAATAAATTACTCATTTAGACGTATCAAACATGGAACACATATGACTATAATTTTCCTTATATATTGTGAAAATTTAGAAGTTTCTCAATAATTGTAAATAGTGTCAAGATTCCAAGTGAGCCAACAAGAAAAAAGGAATATAATATACTCCCTCCATTTTTTTTTCCTGTATTCCCCTTCATTGGAAAACTTCAATATTTTGAATTTTTTCATCCATAATGTAATTTTTATGACTTAAATTGCCCATTAGTTTTAAACTGCAATAAATGTGTTTTCACTATTCACTAGTCCTTTTTTATTTTTTTACCCCTCAAGATTTTGTTTCATTGGTTGCTAGCATCGATTAACTCAAAGGGCCATAATCTTTAATTTTAATTACTTCAATTTTATTCAAAATAGTGGAATCTTGCCCATTTAATAACTTGCATGGGTTTTTTCCCCGATTCCAAATAGGAATAACACAAGAAAACGGAGGAATTACTTTTAAAAAAATAGTAAAGTTCTATAGCGATAAATTGCATATAAATTTGAGTTTTGGATAATGCAAAAAATTAACGTTTGATTTTAAATAAACAACCTTAGAAAATTATGCTATGCAAGTTAAGTATAACTTTCTACATAATCTAAAATATTATAATTTTTAGTATACAACTAGAGGTTCCTCCAAATATGCTTCAAAATAATATACTTTTATAATATAGTTGTACAGTAGCCTAACATCATTACATGTTACATAATGAATTATTTATACAACCTACAAAATATGAAAATATGAATTATAATGAAGTATATATATGACAATAAGAACTATGAACCATAGTATGAATAAGAATACATTACTTCCATTATACTATTGGATCCAATAATAACAAAATATTATAACAATATTAGGATTATAATTTATTTATTTATAAGAGGACATTTGAGAGAGTATGAGGTGACATGTTATCCTCGAATACATATTGAATTAAATAAAAAACATTCAAAAAAATTATTATTGATAATATAAAATTAGAGTTTCAATTTACAAAATTACCTATAATTTTAATAAGAAAAAATTGATAAGCATAATCTCATCTTTGGTCGATCTGCTCAAAATAGTCCCAACTTTTGAAATTTTGAAAATAATCCCAATTTTGAGCTATGTGTGCTCAAAATGGACCATTTACCTGTTGGTAACCTGCAAATGCCGGTTTGATACCCTAATTGTATGATTAAAAACTAATTTAATGTGTTTGAAACTAAATCCTAAATTAAGCACCTAAATTTAATTATTTAATTATAAATTAAATAAAAAAATACTATAACATCTTCCCTCCCGTTCCAGCACCACCTCCTCCCCTTCCACAAACACCCACCCCCACAACCACTGCCTTCACCCAACCACCCCTACCCTACCCGGAAAATCCGACCCCCTGCTACCACTGCCCTCACCCCATAATCAATAACACCACACTACCTACACCATCCTCACATCCACCTCCCCGTGTCGCACACATCAGGGTTCTCTGCACACTCAACCACTTTTATTACCACCGCATCCGCCTCATCGTCGGGCTCAGCGCACCGTCGTCAGAATTCTTGGGAGGAAGAAAGGAAAGTGGTCCCGAAAGAGAGAGAAAGGGAGGCAACAATAGGGGGTGGTGTGGGGATGGTGGAGGAAGGGAGGCAGCAGCAGGGGGACGGGGTTGGGGTGGGGTGGGGTGTGGTGGCTGTGGCTGTGGTGGTTTGGAAGGGAGGAATGAGAGATTTAAGTGTCTTCTTTTTTAAAACAAAATTAAAAGAAGTAATTGTTTTTGAAGGGAAAAAAAGATTAACAAGTTATTTTTACCAAGAAACGGGTCACGGGTAAAAATGGGTCATTTTGAGCAAAAATACCCCAAAGTTGGGATATTTTCCAAAATTCAAAAGGTGAGACTATTTTGAGCAAACATGTCAAAGGTGCGATTATTCTTATCAATTTTTCCATCTAATAATCCCGATTAAAACGATTTTGCTATTTACAATGTACATTATTAATACTTTATGTCGAGAATGTTCCAAATAAATCCAAAAAGGAAAGTATACTTAACAATATAAAATGGAGGATATATTCAATCTCTCTTATTTATTATCATACCTAATAACATATGAATATATATCTTACTTTTTACCAAAAAATATTATCATACCTAATAACATATGAATATGATTCTACAACATTAAAAACATCCAGTGCATTACATTGGTTTCAAGAACTAATATTGATATAAAAGAGAAACTTTTCGAGAGCATATGGAGCGCGCCACCTAAGCAGGCCATGTCATTATTTTTTAATTTGATGTTTGAAAAAATAGAGTTCCAAATAGATACAAACTCATATATGGAGCTTTGAATAAGGAAAAATTAGAGTTTGGTTTTTTTTAATAAACCACCTAAATTATTGTAATATGTAAATTGAACCTAACTTTTGCTATATAATTCAAAATATTATAATTCTTATACCATTGGATAGTGCTCGAAATATGCTTTGAAATAAGATCCTTTTACAATATAGCTTAACAATAATATTAATTTAGATGAATAATAATGTATTATTTAGTACTCTTTATTTTTAGATACATACATATAGAGATAACTACTCTATTGGTTTCTTTTTAGTTTACTCACTTAATTTTGGGGGAGAACCAAGGAGGAAGTATAAAAGTATGAGAGAGAAACTAAAAAGGTCAAGAGAGAAACTAAAAAGTGGGTTAAGATATTAAAAAAGTGGATGACATGGATGGAAAAAAAGAGGAGAATGTAAATGAGACATGTTACTAAGATTAGATAAAGTAACAGTGTAGGTTAAAAAGAAACGAAGTGAGTATAAGAATAGCATACTATAACTGTCTTCTAGGATATTTATCATAATTATGTTCACAATACTTATCACATAATTACACTATGTCTTTATCTAAAAAAAATTGTATTTTTAAAATAGAGTTATGCAGAGATAAAAATACATATCTATAGTTTGGATGGTGAAAAGTTAAATTTTGATTTTACTAAACAACCTAAAGAGATTACACAATATAAATTAGGGAAATTCTATTTGGTACCATCGTACTTTGGGCTTTTCCATTTGCTACCAAAACTATTTTTTGGATTTTACATGCATGGTACCACTATAGTTTGAACTCATTCTCTACCGTAACATTCCATTAAATAAAACATTAGTTTTGGATTAAATAGGGTTAGTAGTTTGCTTCGTTAACGTGCCTTGTACATTGAGAATTGTGCAGCTAAGGTTTGGGAGTCATTATGGCTCTTATGGGTTGAAATTTGAGAAAAGCGACTAGAACCTTGTTTTATGTGTCAGGAAATGCCTACTTATTTTTTTTTTAACCAAATTGGACATTAAATTTGGTGGTTAAGGACAAAAATGACTCCCAAAATTTTAATTAAGCAAAATTAAACAAACCCCTAACTCTATTTAGCCCCCAAACTAATGTTTTGTTTAACATAATTTTACGGTAGAGAATAAGTCCAAATTAACATATAGAATCCAAAAAAAATTGGGTATCAAATGGAAAAACCCAAAGTACAATGGTACCAAGTGGAATTTCCCAATTAAATTATAACATTTAATGACATACGAATATACTTCTACCACATAAAAAAATAACTCGTGCATTGCACGGACTTCAAAAACTAGTATTAAATAAACTAAACTACTTTTTTTTTTTGAAAAGAGGAAAAAAAAACTTAAGTTGGTGCTTTTAGCAGAAAATTTAAAATTAAACTATTTAATAACATAAATTCTTGGATGTAATTGTTACACCATAAATAATGGTGTAATAACCCTTCATAGGTGTGAAATCAACCCCTCCTCTCCCCCCCCATCTCTCATTCTTCCCTTCCTCTCCTCCCTAACCAACCCAAATCTTGCAATTCTCTCTCTCTCCTTTCTTCGATTCTACATCTACAACAAAATGAGTCATCGCCGACTTCGTCTGACGAGTCTAGCTCTTCTCTCTCTTCCATTAACGAAGTCTCATCGCCGGAATACAATCTCACCGGCCTCTGCCAATGATATCATTATTAATCCTTGTTTCCGAAATTATTTTCGGAAGGTAGATCTAGTACTTCAATTCGAAATTGATTTCCACTTGTGCCTTCTCCTCTCGCGATCACTTCAACCACTTCTCTGCGACGCTGCCATTGAAGAGGAATAGATAAATTTTTTGAGGTTAAACAGCGGTGGAAGCAGCAACGGAGGTGGAGGTTCGAGTTCGTCGAGAAGAAGCATTAGGTCGATACTTCGACTACTTCTCCACCGAAGCCTCCGTTGAAGAGGAGGAGAGAGAAACTTCGAGATTGAGGAAAGTCTGGCAACCAATAATATGAAGCAAGACATAGATTAGTCTACAATAAAAAGTAAAGAGAGCAAACTGAACAATAAATAAGCAAAACATGATATGAAAAAAAAATGAGCTTTTTTCTTTCCATTTAAAAATCTTAATATGAAAGAATGATATATATTTGGTAATAAATAATGTAAATATCAACAAAAATTACATCATTTATCTTGTAAATGATATCAATCTGCGTAATAATGATAATGTATATAAAGAGTTGAAAAAAAATAATGAAATAGGGGTTAATGAGACAAGTTTGCTGGAAAATGACAAAGAAGTCAGTAATAATGATATGAAACATACTACTAATAACATGAAAAAATTTTATATATGACATGAAACAGATTTTAAAATGATATGAAGCGCACCAATAATGACCTGAAAGAGTTTTATAATGACATAGAATATTTATATTAGTTCGCGCATGTAAGGTGTTGTTACAAATTAAATTATAGTGTGATATGTTACACCCCAATACGCACTCAATTAATAAAACTTCATATTAAACCAAACAGTAAAAGTGTTTGTAAAGAAAGAATGGGAGAGGGAGTAAGAGCTTAAGTTATCAGACAACCAAAAGTTAGGGTACTCTAAGAGAGCTTAAATTAGAGTAGCATTTTTCTTAAAATTTGAGAAAACTTATTATATCTATTGGATCAACCTACTAAAAATAGACACTAATAACTTGTAGAATTCAACTCATTAATTTAAGTTAATTTACGAATGGAGATTGTAAATAATTAGGTTACTGTTAGATACATGACCAATAAATATGTTAGCATTTATGTTCTATTTATATTTGAATGGAGGGAGTATTTATATTGTAACGACTAACTAATTAAAATAAATATGTTTGTTAGAGCCGATATTGTTAAGGCTACAAAAGCATCATTTCTATATGGTACTTTATGTATTTTTTAAATCATACTCACATAGAATATGACACACAAATTAAGGAAAAGAGGAAGATTTTTTTTGCATATGGGTTGATAGTGGGATATATTTATAGAATCTAATTTTTTTTAATAATAAAGGGGTAAGAGGAAAATGAGAATTGAATTTATTATAAACAATTGGATGAGAGAGAAAGTGAATCCCACAAATTTTTACTATTATAAATAGTGAAAAAAATTGGATAAGAGAGAAAGTGATGCTAATGTCATAAGTAGGAAGATTTAAAGTGAACAAGATATAACAAAGTGAGTAAGATAAAAAGTTATAAATTGTCTTTTCTTTTGGCGTTTTTTTGCACTTTTGAGGTTGATGTATGTAACTTCCGCCCTCTTTTTCTTCAAAATATTGCGTCCTTTCTCTAGGAATTTTCATTTTTGCGGTAGTTGGTGTTTAGTATGTTTCATATGCAAGCAAACCCTCATTGATGACACTCAACAGATGTATTGTCGGTTTAGCTTTTACGCTATTAGGCATATTTTTCTGGAATCTAATCGGGTAGCGGATCTTCTATCAAAAAAAAGTGAAGGGTTTTGATAAAAACATATAGTTTGTGGAAACATATCAAAATCGAACTACACACATATTAATTCATGAACCTATTATACACATTAATATACCTTTGTAGCGCGCCTCTAATTAGCAGATTCGATCAGGTTGTTACTTTATTGATAACCTCACTTGAAAGTCCCTCTGATGGCTAGCATACCACACGATCGAACCCCGACACAAGGACATCTTAGATCTTGGAGCGGGAAGAGCAGAGTATATCTCTTAGACTCTTACTCTCACGCACTTTGTGTTTCACTTTTTTAGAATAAGTTTTGGGGTAAAGAAGATATTCACGTAATGTACTACAAGTACATTATGAGATAGCTTAGATTATATATAGGATGGATATCTTATAATGCAATCTCGCCTAGAATTAGAGTTAGCTAACTTTTAGGAAAAAATCCTAAGAAGAAACCAACTCCTAATAATGGGAGATATGCAAGACGTACAATATGTCGTTGTTGACTCGGCTAGTGTAGTCTAAATCCTCCTTGGATATTTTTATTCAACCTTAGCCCAAATATATTCATGGTTCGACCCATGCAAATGTGTGCGACCCTATAGGATTAGTACTAATTAAGTTGCAAATATATTTAATAATAATATTGACAATCGATAGCGGTTTCCAGCCTAAACATATCGATTACTTAATTATACTAATTTATCGTAACTCGTAACCGATCCTATAAACTATCTTTTAGAGATACACACATTGTTTGAAGGACATACCTCCAACAATCTCCCACTTGTCCTTTAGAACAAGTGTGCCATATATTCCTTTGTCTTTTTTACGTCTTTATTCGAACATAAGGTAAGAATCTCGATCATCCTTATTAAGTTCAATTAGTTTCTCGAACTCATAAGTCAAATCGTTAAGACAGATGATTACTTCCTAATCCATCCGAGCACGGTCATGCATTTTCACGCTTATAACTCTTCGAGAGGCCCATAAGACAATGATCCTAATAGGAGGACAATCCCAATCTTGTACATTCACTTCTATAATACTATATTCATAGCAACTTAAATACCGCCTTTTTGTCTCTTTTACGTGCGACGTGTGACAGAGTCAAAGCATGCTAATCCAACAAGTAATAAACAATGAACTACTCGGGTAATGAGGAATAGTCTCCGATAGTTTAATGAGATATGATTATGATATTTTAAATTCTTAAAGCATATTCATAGGTGGGTCTATCCAATATAAGTTCTTAGCTTATACCCATGCAAATGATTTATGACATCCCCGTCAACTAGCCCATGAAACAACACTATAAATCAACTTGCAAACTAGTCTTTTGTGAAACATTAGTGTCCATTCTCAATGATTCAGACTAGGGACAATTTTAATCTTAAGCTTCCAAATCCACTTAATAGGGTTTCATTATCCAAGACCTCGTCTCGATAACCTATTTGGAACTTAACGATTATATGTTGGACATTCATTTAATGCTAAACCAAAATTAAATAAAGGTAAAATTATTCCATTAATCATAAAACGAGATAAAACACCAATGTTTTACGATTACGAAAAACAAACCATAACCAAAAACATCCATAGAAATCAAAGCCAATCACCAATGTGCTTTGTTCCTATTGCAGACGTATGAGCATCATGCTTGGTCTGCGGAAGTGGTTTAGTTAATGGATCAACAACATTATCATTTGTTGCTACTTTGTATATCTTAAATTCACCCTTCTCAACAAAATCTCGTAGAATGTGAAACTTTCTCAGATGTGTTTAGATTTGTGATGTTCCCTTGGCTCCTTGGCTCGGGCGATGGCTCCACTATTATCACAATAGAGAGACATCGAGTCAAGACTACTAGGGACAACACCAAGTTATGTGATGAACTTTCTAATCCAAATCGCCTCCTTTGCCGATTCTCCAGCAGCTACTCTGCTTCAGTTGTAGAATCAGCAATTGTACTCTACTTAGCACTCTTCCAGTTCACTGAACCCTCCGTTTAGACAGAAGATGTACCCAGATTCAGATTTGGAATCATCTTTGTCCGTTTAGAAGCTCAACGTCAATGTAGCCCGGTAACAACCAATTCATCCGCACCACCATACACCAGAATTTATCCTTAGTCCCGTTAAAGTACTTGAGAATATATTTGGCCGCACACCGGTGCACCTCACTTGGATTTCCCCGGTATCTACTTGTAGCACTCAATGCATACGAGATGTCGTGGAGAGTACATATCATGGCATACATGATAGATCCTATTGCAGATGCATAAGGAATATCACTCATTCGCTTTGCTCATCGGGCGTTTTAGGACCCCGAGTCTTGCTAAGCTTCATGCCATGAGTCATGGGAAGAAAACCTTTCGTATGACCTCTTCATATTGAACCTATTAAGTACCTTATCAATATAAGTACTCTTACTTAGTCCAATCATCCTTTTAGATCTATCTCTCTAGATCTTGATGCCCAAAATGTACCGTGCATCTCCTAGATCCTTCATTGAGAAACATTTTCCAAGCCAATCCTTTACGGATTTCAAGGATTGGAACATCATTTTTAATAAGGAGAATGTCATCGACATATAATACTAAGAATGCGATTTTGATCCCACTCGACCTTTTTGTAAACACAAGATTCCTCAACATTTTTCTCGAAACTAAATTCCCTTATGGCTTCGTCGAAGCGTACATTCTAACTCCTCGGATGCTTGCTTCAATCCATAAATGGATCTTTGAAGCTTGCATACCTTCCCAACATTTTTTGGATCAACAAAACCTTCTCGAGTATGTAAACATCCTCTTCCATAATTCCGTTAAGGAAGGCGGTTTTTAACATCCATTTGCCAAATTTCATAGTCATAAAATGCGGCGATTGCTAGGAGTATCCGAACCGACTTAACATAGCGACCGGAGAAAAAGTTTCATCATAATCCACACCGTGAATTTGTTCGTAACCTTTTGCCCCCTGGGTCGAGTAGTTTTCTAGACATTCAAACGAGACGTTTCCATGCAGCATGGAAACGTCTCGCCTTGAATGTCTAGAAAAACTACTCACTCTAAGTTTAGGGGGCAATTGGCCCTTAGGCCTTAAGGGCTCGATTTGAGGTCGAAATTGTCAAAAAAGGACTAGAAATACTCGTTTTGGCTGTCGAAAAAGTCTCGATTTACGTGTCAGATTAATAAATGTCAAAACTAATGACAACTTAACGAAATTCACTTAAGAGGGCTACGGAATTAACGTTAACAGAAGTTCGGGGCTACCAAGTATAAAATAATTTAAGAAGTGCTACCATATAGAAAACCTAAAAGTTGAGGGCTACCATGTAGAATTTCCCTAAAACTTTAGATGGTTCTTGGTTGAGAATGTTTTAGGACGTTTTATCTCACTTAGACCGTGTATGTATTTCCCTCTTCGATTGTAAAGAATGTCGATTCATCATTTCCCAATTATATTTTCTAGCTACATATTTAAAAGCAATCACCTAAATCTACTTGGTGTTGGAAAGTTTGGTTGGTCCCAATTTGGGAAGCATATTTTCTTCCTCAGTATATTGTTCCACATTGGTGGTGAACAATAGTTTTATCCTTTTTGTATATGCAGATGTTCCAAACACTTTTGTTTCTTTGTTCGAGTTCAGTTCCCACTGCATCAATCCTGTAGTCGGCGCCTGGTATCCATACGCACCTGTTGTGGATGAGTGCACAAAATGGGTTAGAGATAAGACTTGTCAAATACATATTCAAACGAAATATGCCTAAATCATCTAAACCAGTTCATACTTACCCGAAATCGAAATAATGACCTTTTTCGGATATACGTATGCAAAACAAAGTTATAAAGACCTTAGTAAGTTTATATTTTACGTGAAATACACTATAATGACCTTTTTTCAATATGTTCTTAGGCCTAGATTGGCAACAAAAGGCCTTCGTAAGTTCATAATCATTGTACTTCCTCCGTTCCAAAATAAGTGAAACACTTGTCTCAAAAAGCTCTCACATAAATGAGAAAAGTGTTTCACTTATTTTGGAACTGAGAAGATATGACAAGTTTAGGGGTTAAATTGAGAATATGTGCATGTAATAAGCTGAAAAGACTTTGGTAATTTTGTTTCTACGCAAATAGGCTAATTATACTATGATGAGTTCATACTTAAGTGAAAGCTAGTCCTAGACTAGAGGAATGAGTAATGCTCACAAAAATATAGAAAACAGAGAGATTAGTTTCGCATTTAAATAACAAGAATTACTTGTCTCAAATTCACTAGGGTCTCTTTCATACAGATAGAATTTTGTGTGCCGAATCACACATAGATTATGGGTTGATGGTGTAGCATTATTAATAAACGAGTAACCCCATAAAAATACTAATGATATTCCAAATTCAACCCTTTTAGTGCTAATCTTTTAGTCTGTTTATGCAATTTTGATGGCTCGGTTATGCAATGTTAGTAACCCCATATATAGTATAACCATTACCAAGCATCACACTACCAATTGGTGTTTTTCTAAGCCATATAAATTCTACTTTATTATAGAAAAGCAATTGAAAACAATGCACAATTATTTCGTCTCTGTACAAAGTAACAATCAAAAACACACAAATACATTTTTATTTTTATTTTCAACAAAGATGCATATAAGTTCTAAAAAATTGCACGTGTATATACAGAGCAGAACAAGAAATGCTCGTATTGTATGATCAATCTGTCTTAAGAATGGTATTTACTTCTCCACACCCAAAACTTCCTAGGAACGAACACCAATCGTGACCAAAATAAAAAACATACATGTCGAATTGACAACCTAGCATCTAATTATGTACCACAAACATATCTAAAAGGAAAAAAATCTCATCGTGATTCTTAAAAATAATGAGTGGGCCCAGAATAGCTATGTGCCACTCTGCCATAAAGAATTACAATCCAAATGTGTACAACAGAAGCATTTGGCACAAAAAAAGAAATTATGGACCACGAGCACGACCAAAGCAAAAACAGCGAGGAGTTTCATCTTCTGGTATCATCCCTCCCCCTTTGTTAGTGTCTACTGCTTCGAGCATTCTCACCACCTCATCCATCTCAGGACGTTTTTCTGGAGATGCATCCCAACATCTCTTCATAATGATTGCTAAGGGGTTCGGGCAACATCTAGGAATTTGTGGTCGTAAATTCTGCCAAGAACAAGGTCCAAAAACAAATTTAGTGCTCTAAACTTACTAACGCATATTGCTATATAGAGAAAGGCAACCCAAATAAAGAAAGGCAACAATAATCAATGGTGAGAACAGATAATTGTAAATTATAGACGGAGCAAATATTATGCTAAGTCTTATGGAGTACAATGAAATCACTCTCCAAAGGCTGGCTGTACATGAGGAAATTAGCAAATTCCCAGTCAGCTTTAGAGAATTTACAGACACATTGGAAACACTAGCGAAGAACGAATCATAAAACACTAGAATGAAATAGCAGAATACTGAACACTATAACTCAATGTAAGAAACAAGATGAGAAATAAGTTCAATATTGCAGCACATAGTTTAATTCTAGGTACTAACCCGTGCAACCACAGCTGATGAAACTTCACTAAAGCTAAGCTTCGCATATGGCATAGCACAGCAGTAAATCTCCCATAAGCAAATGCCATAGCTGTAGACATCACATTTATGATCATATGGTTGTCCATCAAGAACCTGAAAAAAGTTGATTCACATTGTATAAAGACACATTGAATTCTAATTCGAGGAGATATCGACCATCTAGTTCTATCAGCAAGTAAAACAGTAGTAGAACATGGGAAAAGAGTGGGCACTGGTGCAAGGTGAGGGTGGGAATGAGATTTTGTGAAAGCCACAAGTGCATGTAATATAATCAAGAGGTTTTTATTTATATCATTCATGTTTTCTATCAAAATAAAACATATAAATACCTCTGGCGCCATGTAACCATAAGTACCAGTAGCACCAGTCATATCACTTGGATTTTGAGCTTCCACGCGTGCAACACCGAAGTCAGCTATTTTTACTGTCCTTTCATAGTCTAACAGCATATTTTCAGTTTTCACATCACGATGAACAATCTTCTTCGAATGTAGATAGCTTAGACTGCAAAAGTGATACATATGAATAATTTGCATCATTTTGAAAATAAGAATAAAAATAGAAGTTACTGGAGAAATCTTCAAACTCACCCACTAGCAAGATCTAAAGCAAGTTTAATCACAACCTTAAAGGCAAGCTTCTTCCTTCTATTCCTTATCAAGAACTGCTTGAGAGTCCCTCCAGGAATGTACTCAACAACAACACAGCATACTCTCGACGAAAGAGAGCGAGGAGCATCTTGTGAGGAGTTCTTTGAAGGAATTTTGAGATTTGATGTTCCCATGGAAGCCCCAACAAACTGTAATTCCAAAAAGGTCGATTATTACTGCTTGTATACAGCAAGCTTGAGACATATCATGTAAAATATAGAGGTGGAAGCACATATAAGTCGCTCATATAAACTGCAGCTTCACATTTCACTCACCCACATTTATGACACGAACAAATCAATGAATGTGTTATTGTATTATGAAACTCAAATAAGAGAGGGGGGATTAGCAAAATGATTACTTTGGTAACATTTGGATGGTCAAGCTTTTGCCAAACCACAACTTCTTGTTGAAATGATGCTCGTAGTGAAGCGGAATCTGCAGCAGTGGCCATACCATCTTCTCCCCAGTCCAAGAGCTTCACTGTAATAGTCAAGTGAGATAATATGAAAGTCATTCCACGATTCTATTTGTCTCATAAATACATAAGAAATCCCAATGCAAGTCATAGCTCCATTTCAGCTATAACCAATAAAAGATCAAAGCAGAGCATGATGTCTTAAACAGGAGCAGTTATTTCTTTCTTGATAACCCCAATCCCTAGCCCCTTCATTACAATATAAACCATAAGAAAAGTTCTGAAGAAAATTGAACATCTTCTAATTGCATTTGCATTATATCAGAATGACAATTGAAAATGAACAGGTGGTTTACAGGATATGCAGGGCCTATTCGCTAGACCTAGTGCACTCTCCTCATGTTCATGGCGTCAAACAAAAAAAAAATACAATACTCGAATATTGTGCATTTGCTGCCAAATGATTAATAGGTTAGCCAAGTCAAATCAGTTCAGAGCACTCTTACAATATATTCTAGTGGAGAAGATCATTTGATAAGTACAACACACTTCATCATCCTATTAAGAATGAAGTGAAAGACAGAAATAGCAATCAATCATAGAGCAATTCTAAAGAAAATGAACGCCACAAGACCTGGTCAAATGTATTACACTTCATACCACAAAACTACACTAAAGAAGCCTTTATTTGGGCAAGGAAAGCTCATCAAACTGGAAACAGATAAAATCTTATTGAATGGATAATACAATGAAGTATGAAGACTGAAGACAGCTATGGTTGTTCACAACTTCTAAACAGATACTCCTACAGATTAAACAAAATGAAAGAAAAGCCTTCACAATTATTCACGATGCATTGGAAAGGTCCTAATTATACAATGTTTCTTCTGACATCCCACATGTATAAGTTCTAAATTCAATTTCACAGGAAAATTATAAGGTAATCCCAAGATCACTTTTCTTTGTTAAAAAAAAATATACTTAAACTCCCAAGGTGCATGGTCCATTTCCTGAAGAAAAAGAAGCAGACTTAGGTTGAAGTTTACTTGTCCCCTTTTAACCTCTGCCACCTTGGTCAGTCATGCTGCAAATTTGGCAAGGCCATGTCATTTTACAAACAAGACAAATTTTCATATATTTCGCTACATTTCCTGTTGAAAGTCATCTCATATCCCTTTGCATGTAACTCCTTTGTGTAAAGGTCACCTGTAAACATGGAATTAAAACTCTCCCGTTTCCATTACAGAACGGCAGTTCTATAACGGATTTCGGATTTGCCGTTCCGCGAAATCCCGTTACGGAACGTCATAATAAAAATCAAATACTTCTCGCCGCGGTGTCCGTTCCGTAACACGAACTCGCCGTGTTAGAACGTTTTTATCCCCGTTACATCTGTTCTTTTCAAACATTTGCCAAAAATATTTTATGAATTAATTTTATAGCTGCCGAAACATGATATTCTGATAGATTTGATTATATTCTGTTGTAATAATGCTTCATAAACTAAAACAAATTGAAATAAGGTTAGAACATAATAATGTGAATTGTTTAAAAAAATTCACGCCGCGTCATCCGCGATCCGTCCCATTCATCCATTACAAGCCGCTTCCACGACAACACAAACGTTACCGCGATCGCGACCGCATCCGCGATTTTTTCCTTGCCTGTAAAAGTCATCTCACATCCTGTGAAATTTCGACCCGTCTTAAGCAATCCCTGCTCAACAAACAAAAATCTGAACACATTTCACAGACGCCACATCATCTTTAAGTAGCAGACTGATCAAAGTAAAAGACTGGTTAACGCATATTATTTTTACTCAGAATGTTGAGCTGGCATCAAACTCATCCATCAAAATAGATTAGAAGATTAATATCGAATATCTATATAACTGCAGATTGACAACCCTGATGAACGGGACAGAAAGTAGAAACACAATGGAGAGAAGATAGCATTTGTCCCTTGATGTGTACATCAAAGCCAGAGATATGTTTGCGCTTAAATAGATCAATGTCTTGAACCACAAAGGCCGGACTACCATATACAAAACTAAGAAGTAGGTAGAGCCATCGCTTGTGATCTCATAAGGTGTCAAAGGTAATCATTGTCTTGTATAAAGGACAAGCACCACCATTGACAAGAGTAAAGTCTTCAAAAATTAATTTATCTATTTCTTTCAACTTCACTGGTTGAAAATAAGAAAAAACCAAGAAATACAGCCAAGGTTTTCAGAGATTAAAGCCTCTAAATTCTGAGCTACTTTCAGTGGCTGTTTGGTTAAATGTAGGAAGTGTCACTTCCTCGGAAGTTCAAAGGTCAAGGAATCTTTATTCCATGGGAAGTGTAAAACGTTGTTTGGCTGAATAAAAAGTAAAAGTTCTCATGAGAAGTTCCACTTATGACTTACCTATGGCGGCTCGGTAAGTTAATTCGTCTAACTTCCCAAGAAGTTGCACTTTTTGTGTTTATGTCAACCAAACAATATAGTTTTCCACTTCCCATGTTTTTTCACGTGAACCAAACAACTCTATAGTGTTCCTCTTCCCGTGATTGATCATGTGCACCAAACTCTATAGTTTTCCACTTCCCATGAATTTTCGCTTCCTAAGGATTTCCACTTCCCAAATTTATATACCAATTGCTCTTAAGTTTGTTTTCAGTAAATTAAAGTACAACTAAAACAAACTCTATGCAAATCTCTTCAAAACACTTAGGCTCTGTTCTTTTGGACTCGAATTAATGGAAATTCAATTTACTTCAGTCGGTTCAATTTACTTCAAAAGAACAAGACCTTAGCATCCCCAAAAAAAAAATATAACAAAGTTCATTGATTAAAGGTAAACCAAGTTTCAGCTCTTTTACTTTTCTTTACTCCAAAACAACTATTAGGCATACGACTTCAACTGCCAAAAAAATATATCTAGAAAACTGGTTGCATCTTCTCACTTGCTGCACAAAATTTGATGGATCAAAGATCAAACAAAGTCCACGCGACCACGCCATAATGCTACCAAATAGTTCCAAAGGCACTAATAGCAACTACACTTATCTACATGAGTTTGACACCAACTAAAATCCAGGTCAATCATCCCTAATTCAAGTCTTGCCACTCATCCTCATCAACCCAGTAAATTATGCCCCAAGAACAATAATCATAGTCCATAATATGATTTGTTCTATGATTGATACATGCCATTGAACAAAAAGAATCCCACAAATAATAACAAGATCAAGAAATGTGCAGCAATCATTCACATGAAACAACAGCTATATGACGCCCTATATGAAACAAATGGCCTTCATCGAAAACAAGTCCCACACAAGCAGCTCTAAAAACTTTCAAGCCCATATCTAATATGTGGAAATACCAAAAGAGCTGTCATGATTTCTAAAATAAGCCAGACCCAAAATCTGATGGGCAACCATGAGATGTTTGTCTCAGCCTTGCTGCCTTGGGTACTGGAAAGACCCCAGATATCAGAATGTTGCCTAGTCATAAGTGCAACATCAATTAAATAGAGAGAAAGTCGAATGACAAATTTTACCCCATTATATATTATGCGCACATCAAGTCCTTAGCTTTAAATAGAGAGAAGGTCGAACGACAAATAGTAACTCATATTACAAGGCAACAACATTTGACAGAGTTAATTCATCATACACCCGGGTGTATGCTACACCCAGGTACCATGCTACACCCGGGTGTACCAGGACTAACTTTTGCTCATTTAGAACTCTCCTTTTTAGTATATTTTGCTCAGTTGGATGATTTCAAATGAGCAATGAGCAAAAAAAATAGCCTTGGGTGTACCATGCTCACGGTACACCTCAGTATATCATAAATTTTTTGACATTCGACATAATAAACCAAAAACCAACCGTTATCATTTGATAGAGAAAATTATTCAATCATGATTTTCGATTGCAGCCAAAACATGAAGAAAAAGACATACCTGCAACATCTTGGTTATCATATGTTCCTCGGTAGACTGAGCCATAGGTACCATGGGCAACAACATTCTTTAGCTCCAGCTTCGACAAATCAATCTCCCATTCTTCCTTAGGTCTTTCTGTTTTGAGTGCCTTACACCAAACCTGATTCAGCTTTTGCTCCAGCTGCATATCAAGGCTCTTTAGATCAAATTTATCAGCTCTCAGCATCAATTCTTTGCTGCTAAGACTCCCTTTACCCTTCAATTTCAAAACCAAATCTAGGTTTCCCCCATCTGATTGCTTCATCCTCAAGAAACCATTAGATTCCACACTTGTTTTTGCGTCCATACTGGATTCAAAATTATAACAGAATAACAGATAAGCAAAAGAAACACCCAGAAAAAGTTACAGAGATTCTGAACGCCCAACAGATGATGGACCAAGAACTAAAATTATATTTCACCCTCTTAAGGATTATTATTATGTTGACCAAACTGTAAAGCAAACTTCAAGGAAACCCATGAAACTTCAACAAAAAGCCTCAATGAAAAACCATGATAGACTGGAATTAATCAGAATATTTTCCAAGTTTGACTGGTAATAATACAAAGAAGAAAAAAAAGAGCCACCAACCTAATTTCAAAAAGAAAAAAAAGCTAATAAAATACTAAAACATTTGAATAAGCAGTAGAAATAAAAATCATGTCAAATTCATCAACAAAGTCACATCAAAGTTGACCATGGCCTAATTATTTGTTTTGAGGGAAAATTTATTAAAACCCAAAACCAAATTTTGGGTCTTATAACAAAACAGGCAACAAACTCAAAGCTATAAAAATGTAATTCAAGACCCAAAAATAAATTGAAAACAAAGTCAGGTAAACCATACCGCATAAAAATGGCAGAAAGAAGATACGAGATAAAATGCAGAAGTCATCGGTTGTGCATAAAAAAGTAGCAGCCGACGACGTTGAAAGTTGTTGGGGTCCATAATGTATTGTATCAGTTTACGACTCTCTTTTTCTTTATTCAGAGAATTGGAGAAGTTGAGAAGGAACATGACGAGTTGACGACAAGGGCGGATTTAGGATTTTGAATTTGAGGGTCGTAATCAAATCAAGCAATCTGCTGATGATCACAATACACAAATGAGAAATTCACTTTTAACGATAAGAAAACTAAAATCTATATTATTTGAGTTATTTATTAAATATACATTCATTATATCAAAGTAAAAAAGAAAAATAAAAAACAAGGTTCTCAAAGCAAAGAAGAAAAATAGTTGGAATTGTACTCAAGGAAGAGGTTGTGAGATAGTTGACCACCCTAGCAAGTTGGACAATATGAGTTTAAGGCGCGGATATTAGGTTTATCTATTGCAAAGATCTACCTGACGTGAAAAAGAAAAAAAAGGAAACTGATTTTTTTTGGCGGGGCTCGTGCCACCCAGGAACCTTAATAGGTCCGCACTTGACGACGTTGAAAGCAAATCGTATTAGCCAAAATGGGTGCGTTGTGTTGTCAATATAATATTATACCCTCGTAGTCGTTATCATATTCTTTTTAAGAATAATCTTCTGTCTAAAAAAATATTTTCTCCTCCTCCTTCTCATAGTCAGAGAAACATAAATTGTAAAAGACCTTATTGACAAATTTGAATTTGATACTCAATCGACAATTATTTTGATGCAAACGAAATTCAATTTGAGGTAAGTAATTAGGTTTTTTTTTCTTCCCTAACTAATGAAATTCGTGCAATTTCGTGAAATACTTAACACTATTTCGTGCAATCCGTAAGAAACATATTCCTCTGTTTCGTGCAAATTAAACGACACACAGACTTAAAGCTTGTTTCTTGGTGATTGTATTAAATCGATAAAAGCTCCGTGCAAATTGTATGAAACAATGCAATCTGTTTCATAGGGCTTGCACGAAATAAGCAGAGTTATCTATTTAAAGTAAACTTGATGTCTATCTTACCTTATCAACATTTTGACCAAGTTCATTGATTCTCTTATCTCCTATAAAAGTTATAAAACCAATGATTCAGAATGTATAGTCTCACTTGTTCATGGAGCATAATTATGGAAGAGAGAACTAGCAGGCAATATTTATTGTTTAGCGAGGCTACTCATCTTTTAAGACCATAATGGCATCCTTTAGACCTAGCGAAGCTAGTCACCCCTAAGACCATAAAAGCATCCCCCGAGTTTAGCAAAGCTACTCCTACCTTACATCTATAGCAGCCCAATTAAGTCCATAATGGCCCAAAATCTTTGAGTCTAGCGAAGCTAGTCCATCTTTGTAATGTCCCAAAAACTTAATCCTGCTTAACTTATAAACTTGAATAAGAGGCTAAATTTATTTTATTTGTTTATAGTTGAGCAACACATAAACTATTAAATTAGATAAACTAATACTATTACACAAAGTATGAACATCTAAAGTGTGTAATTATTTTTAATAATAATAATAATAATAATAATAGGAAAAGAAAAAGAAAAGAAGGAATGTAGTTGCAAAGATGAACATGAATTTGACTTTTTGTTTCCCTCCACTCTTCTTCCTCCTTCTTCCTTTTTCAACTTTCCTTCCTTCTCCTTATCATACATGGCAATTCACTAAATTTTCTCACTTTTTAAAACCTCTAACTGATGTTACCATCACTAAGAGAACAATTCAAACACAAATTCTCTTCAAGCTCCATAGATATCTTCAAGATATGGTTTTCAAGTTGTGTAGGAACTCCTCAATGGCTATAAATAGCCATGGTTACTCACCCAAATATCACACCACACCACCTCTTAAATACGACGCACCAGGCCACCACACCTGCTGCCAACCTCGCCCCACTGTTGCACCACCCTCCGTCCACCAGCACGCTGTAATCCCCCATAATTTTAAAGGATTTTATAAATATATTTTAGTATTTATATATTTATATTTTTAGTTGAAATGATTTTATTATTTAAAGAAGGTTGACTATTTTAAAAGTCAAACGAAATTATTTTAAGGATTTAAGGAAGTTGTAAATATTTTAATTAGGCATGTTTTGAAATAGGTTTGAAATACGAATTTGATTTGGAAAAGAAGTCTAATGGACTTGAGGAACCCAAATTTTAAGTAGATTAGGAAAAAGGAGTTATATTGATGCTAGGAGTTCTCATTTATCAATCCTAGTCGTCATCAAAGTCTATTCCAACTCAATCTCCTTTTCCTAAGCCCAAAAAGAAAACCCTACCTATAAATACCTTAAGCCCAATTATTTTACCCTACACAAGAATTATTTTCTCTCTCCTCTCACTCAAATCACGCCACTTTCTCTCTCTACTTCTCACGGCATTCTCTCGGTTTTCCTCTTTCAAGTTTCGTTTCTTCTTCTTCAAGTAACACTTTCTTCTTCGCCAAGAAACGTCACAAAGCTTTCCAAAATCACAAGTTCGTGTACTGTTGCTGCTGCCGTGAGCCACCTGTTTCGGCGTTTTCTTGATTCTTCTTTGAGTTGGTTTAATTCTTCTCTTTTTCCTCAAGTTTTCCATTAAAGACTATGTTTTTATGCTTTATTTTAATGTTAATCATGTTTATCAATGTTAATTTACTGTTTTAATGAATAATTTTGATTCATATATATATTATATTATAAGAATAAAAATTCAGATTTGTTTATTATTGTTAGTTTGAAGTTTTAGTAATTAAAGCATGGTTTTTTAGGGTGTTAATTATTAGAAAACCATAGTAGCATATTAAATACTATGAGATTAATTTAAGTTATGATTTTAAACATGTTTAAGAGGGTTTAAAGAAGGTTTTATGATTTTATAAGTTGCTGGAATTTCAGAAAGCATTTTATTTAGGGAATTGTAAGAATTTTAATTACTAGTATGGTAGTACTATGCTAGGAATTAAAAGTAATTGGAGTTTTGGTAGGAAAATCAACTTTTTAGTATGTTCAAAGGGGATTTTAAATATTTTAAAGTTGCTGTCTTTTTATTTAAGAGTATTGATTTTAGTTATATTTGATTTCTAGGCGGAGAGTATTCCGTAGGAGATTTTTAAAGGGGCTAAAGTGGCCAGTCGACTAGTTTACACAAGGTACGTACATACTTGTGTGATTATATGACTAGTATCATGATTTAAGGAGGAAAAAGTTGTAGTATCATGTATAGGAACTTTATAAGTTCATAAATGATTTTTAGTATGATTGATTTCTACATGTTGTATGCCTGTGAGCAAGCATGTTAATTATTGGATTTATTATGAGTAAAGAATTGTCATGTTTGTATGGATTTATTGATGCAAGCATGTGGATGGGAACTTTAATTATTAATTCACATGGGGGAATTAATATATTATTAAGATTGATTCATGATTGTTCATGTGTTCCCTTACAAGTATTATTTTCACTACTTTATGAGGACTGTGGGCCTTATTTGGTAAGTTGATAAGTATGCCTTTTAAAGGTAAGTTTGATTGTTGGCTAGGTTCAACAAATGAGAAAGTTAGGATTTAAAAGAAAGTAAGTCTTGGGTTGTAAGTTGTGACCACTTGTTAAATCCTAAGATAAAAGAAGTTTCAGTTGTGTATGTTGAATTGTTATTTCTGTATTGCTTGAATGTGTGTCATAACAAGTAATAATCAGAAAGAACGTAAAAGCGTAACAAGGATAGTTATAGACTTTAGGCGGTGCACGTCTAGAGTTGGACATTAGGAGTTGGGGTACATGGTGAGCGAGCCATGGCTTTTTACGAGGAGATGGATTGATCCCCATCCCTTTTCGGTTAGCAAAGGTTCCTCGATATCGCGGGTCATTTACGGAATACGCGGTAGCTCCCGTATTTCGTCTTCGTAATGAAGGCTTAGTAGATAAGACAACTCAGGTCCAATAACTATTCCATTTGAGTAATAAAAAGATGTTTAGAGTTTAGTTCAGTAAAAGTTGTCTGCAGAAATGTTATATGATTATATTATTATTTATCCCTGCATGTTATTATTTAGTATCATGTTAGGTAAGTTTATTTATTACTATGTAGTACTCAGCTTTGCTGATTACGTGCTTTGTTGTATGTGTTGATCATGGCTTTGCCTTATTGATCTGTGATGACCCAATTTTGGTGAGCGAGACTCTCTAGAGCATTGACATTTACGGGTTCGCGAGATGTAGCATCATTGGGAATGCGGGAATGGAGAGCTTGTGTAATTTAAGTTGTCATGTTGTCACATTATTAGGAACGTATTTTAATAAGCGTTTGAGTAGACATTTAAAGTTAATTGTTTTTGAAGTACTTAGTTATTTATTTATTTATGACAATAAAGTATGAAGTTCAATTAATTGTTTTCCGCTGCAAAATTCTGAATAAGCCGATACGTTATCACACGGGCGATAATACTTGGGTAATTCTCTAAGTTTTATATTATAAAGGTGTTTCTGAAAAGAGAGAATTATCGGGGTGTTACAAAGTGGTATCAGAGCTTTAGGTTATTTTCAAAACTTTTAGGCGCCTAATTAACTTACTAGTTATTTGAATAAACTCTTAGAATTGCTCCTACTTATTCGTTATAGGAATATATATATATATATATATATAGATTTTTTTTTAGAGGACCGAAAAATATTTTTTTTTTAATAAAAAAAAGGGTCCGAAAATTTTTTTTTAGAGCCGATTTTTTTTAAGGGTCGAATTTATTTTTTTTTCTTTCGAATTATGATGGTTTGAAATTTTTTTTAGGATAGTCGAATTTTTTTTTAGAGTCGAAATTTTTTTCTTTCGAATTTTATAAGTCTGAAATTTTTTTTTTTTTAGTCGAATTTTTTTAGTTAGTTCGACATTTAATGATTATTATATTATAAGGAGTGTCTGCATTATTTTTTTTATTGCCTTTGAAGTTTTACTTGTTGCATTGTGAGAATGGGTAGTATAGGAAGGGCATATAGGATAGAAATATTATATGCCTGCATGGAATAGTTAGTTCAGCATGTTAATATTTTTCTTCCCTGCTAACTATTCATAATTATTTTTCTTCCCTGCTAACTGTTTATATCTTTCTTCCCTGCTGATTGTTATACTTTGTGCCTATGATGTTGATGGCATCTTTTATTATTATTGTTGGGAATTACGTACAGGGAGAGTACTCAAAATGTAATTGAAAATATTTATCTGTTGTAGATCCTTAATCATGTCTGCCAGAGTAGGGAGTTACCAAAATCCTATTGTATTAAGTGATGACGAAAGTGACGATAATGTGCATGTCATTGATAATGAATATACCGGTTTTGAGTGGGTTATGCGTAAGATATTAAGGTCAGAGGTGGACAGTGATGATGAGCTCATTGTGGAGTTCGACCGTGCTAGGGGTCAAACCGAAGAGACATTTACCATGCATCATTCGGGGTTGAAACCGATTCGAGTCGAGGGATGAAGAACCTCAACCTTCAAGGAGATCCAAACGACAAAGGAGATATGTCGAATATTATGATGAGGACATAGATGAGTTTGAAGATGAGATCTTCGTACCTGAGCTATACATAGAATTTGAGGACAGAAATGATAATGTGTTACCTTAGGTTACTATTTATTTTTTTTATTTTATTCTTACTACTAGCGAGTAGGGGAATGATATATTATATAATAAGGTTGGTTAGTGGACCAACAGTTATAGAATAGTTTCATACAATTATTGTTTTCATTTAGGAAGGTATAATATTATAGTAGCATTCATTTTATTTAAATACCCGTTATGGAAGAATAAAAGTTATTATTATTTATAAGAGTGAGTAAGAATTTATTCTGGGCACGTGATGGGAATATTTTATTTTCATTATGCGATTATATTCATGCTTGTGTGTTTCTACTTGCATGTTGATGTGAATATATTTTACATGGATGATTATGTGATTATTAGAGAACATTTTATGTTGAACTTGGAACTAGTTGAGAAATTGTTTGTTGATGCGATCTTTAATGATCAAATCAAATGTTGCCTTCTTAGATGGAAATGTGAGTATGCTGGAATCTAAAGTAGGATTATATTACTTACAGGTCCCGAAGTAGAATGGCTAACAACAACGACCTAGCTGCTGCTATTCGCCTCTTGGCGGAAAAATTGACTCAGGAGCGAGCTGAGCGTCCTGAGACTGCTGGGGAAATGTTCGAAAGACTAGCTAAGGTTAAGCCACCATACTATAAGGGGCAAGCCGACCCAACCTTCTTAGAAAACTGGATTAGGGAGTTTGAGAAACTTTTTGAGGTTGTGAACTGCCCTGAAAATATGAGAGTGGGTCAGGCTGTGCTATATCTGAAAGATGAAGCTGATTTATGGTGGAGAGAGAGCGGAGCTAAATTGAGTGTTGTGGAAGGATTCAATTGGGATGCATTTGTGACTACCTTGAGAGGGAAGTTTTACCCTGCTTTTATGAGGAAGCAAAAAGCCCAAGAATTCATTAACCTTAGGATGGGTAGTATGAGGAGAGAGAAAATGCAAGTTCTGATATGAAAATATCGTAGATAGTCGCGGAAGATCGTAGAAAATATCGCGGCGACGACGTCGCTCTTGAGATCTAAAAATATCACTGAAATTCGAGGAGGAATCTCGTCCACTGCTTTGTCGACGACGACAAGAGTTGAATTTCAGTGAAGAGTTCGCCGTTGGTTACCATCAAAGAGAGAGAGGCGAAAATGAGTGAGGGATGAGAGAAGAGGGAGGCGAGAACATGAGTGAGGGATGAGAGATGTGTGAAGGGCGAAGGAGGAAAAACGGCTTTGAATGCGAGTGGGGAGAGTGAACCCTAGCGTGTTGCCTCTAATAGTGAAGGACCTGTCAAAGTTTTTTTTTATATCTAGCCCAAGTCGATCTATTGCTGCGGTTCCCAACCAGAACCGCAACAATAGATTAAAATTTTATTAAAAAATAATATTTAAATCTATTGCTACGGTTTTGGGTGGAAAACGCAGCAATAGCTCTGGTCAAACCAGTCAAACATTTTTTACAAATTCCCGTTGACATCTATTGCTGCGGTTTTCACCCAGAACCGCAACAATAGGTTGATTTTCGATTTTTCCTTTTCTTTTGACGTGGTTTATTGCTGCGCATTGGTAAACAGCAATTCAGCCGCAGCAATAAGCAATTGTTCTACTAGTGGACCGACGTGGTCTATTCCCAACCGAGGTACGCTCCCACAGGTCGAGGGATTCTTTATAGACCCGAGGGGGTCTATTCCACCGATGGGCTCTTGATATAGCGAGGGGGTCTATTCCCAACCGAGGTATGCTCCCACAGGCCGAGGGATTCTTTATTGACCGGAGGGGGTTTATTCCACCGATGGGCTCTTGGTAGAGCAGAGGGGGTCTATTCCCGACCGAGGGGGTCTATTCCAAACCGAGGTATGCTCCCACAGGCCGAGGGATTCTTTATAGACCCGAGGGGGTCTATTCCCGACCGAGGTTTGCGCTGAGCGCCATTGATGCGCCGCGCGTGGTGCCCGAGAGAGTCGCCGAGGGGGTATAATGAAGTGGCTCCCATGCTGACCGAGTGGGTGCCAATAAAGTACTTAGCTTGAAGCTTGAATTTCGCTAAGTATAAGAAGCAATTCGGCAAAGGACAAAGGAGTACCATGTTGGCTGAGTGCGTAGGACGTCGTTTGGCCAAGGGCTAATGAGCCCCATGTTGACCGAGTGGGTGCCAATGAGGTACTTAGCTTGAATTTGGCTAAGTATGAGAAGCGATTCGGTAAAGGACCAAGGAATCCCATGTTAGCCGAGTGCGTAGGACGCCGTTCGGCCAAGGGCTAATGAGCCACATGCTGACCGAGTGGGTGCCAATGAGGTAACTAGATTGAATTTGGCTAAGTGTGAGAAGCGATTCGGCAAAGGACTAAAGAGTCCCATGTTAGCCAAGTGAGTAGGACGACGTTCGGCCAAGGGCAAATGTTGTCTGAACGGGTGCTTTGGGATACTTAGCCTAAATTTGGCTAAGTATAAAAGTGACTCGGCAAAGGACAAAAAGAAGCAATACGTTGGTCGAGTACGTAGGACTCCACTCGGTCAGGGGCTAATGAACCCCATGCTGACCGAGTGGGTGCCAATGAGGTACTTAGCTTGAATATGGCTAAGTATTTGACTGACACTCCTCAAAATATCGAGGGAGGTCATGAGTACTTGAGGTACCGAGGGAGGTCATGGGACGCTCCTCGGCACGTTGGGGGCTAATGAGCCTCAAGTGGCCGAGGGAGGTCCGTAGCCTCATTTTGGCTAAGTACTTGAGTGACGCTCCTCCAAATGCTGACGAGATGCCGAGGGAGGTCATGGGACGATCCTAGGCACGTTGGGGGCTAATGAGCCTTAAGTGGCCGAGGGAGGTCCTTAGCCTCATTTCTGCTAAGTATTTGAGTGACGCTCCTCGAAATGCTGAGCGAGGTCATGTGACGCTCCTCGAGATGCCGAGGGAGGTGATGGGACGCTCCTCGGCACGTTGGGGGCTAATGAGCCTCAAGTGGCCGAGGGAGGTCCTTAGCCTCATTTTGGCTAAGTATTTGAGTTACGCTCGTTGAAATGTTGAGCGAAGTCATGTAACGCTCTTCGGCACGTTGGGGGCTTATGAGCCTCAAGTGACCGAGGGAGGTCCTTAGCCTTCTTTTGGCTAAGTAATTGAGTGACGCTCCTCGAAATGCTCAGGGAGGTCATGTGACGCTACTCGAGATGCCGAGTAGGTACCAATTAACGGTACTTAGCCTTTTTTTTAGCTAAGTTAGTTGGACGCTCCTCTTATGACCGAGAAGGTGTCAATGAATAAGTTTCTCGACTCGGGGGAGTTAAAGAGCCTCATATTCTCCGAGGAGGTTTCAGGACTCTACTCGGATGCCGAGTAGGTACCAATTAACGATACTTAGTCGTTTTTTGGCTAAGTGAGTGTAACGCTCCTCTTACGACCGAGGAGGTGCCACTGCATAGTGTTTCTCGACTCGAGGGAGCTAATGAGCCCCATGTTCCCTGAGGAGGTTTCTAGACCCTACTTGGATGCCGAGTAGGTACCAATTAATGATTCTTAGCCGTTTTTTGGCCAAGTGAGTGTAACGCTCCTCTTATGACCGAGGAGGTGCCGATGGAGAAGTTCTAGACTTAGGAGGCTTACAAACCCCATCATTCCTCCTTTGAGTGTATTTATTTGTCCAGTTGAGGGGTTCAAGTAATTAGCCCCACACTTGATAAACGTACAGGGTAGCATCATTCCTTCCCGAGGCGGTCGTCTAGGGACTCCGAGAGAGACTCATGTTCTAGGGTACCCTGCCGATCCAAGAAGGGGGGGGAGGAACTCGGGATTGCGCCTTGCTTCAAATTAGGTGCCCTGATGGGCGCTTCACTCTAATTACCCGAGTTGATTCTTTAGACCGAGGGGGGTCGTTTTCGGATGGAGGTAGCTCGCGCACGCTAAATTGGCAAAGAGGGTAATGCCCGAGCCGAGGGGGTTCCAACCCTTGCCAAGAAAGGTGACTTTGAGCGACGCTACTTTGATGTCATGAAGGTGCCAATAAATTGTACTTAGCCATTTTTTGCTACGTTAGTAGGACACCCCTCTCATGACCGAGGAGGTGCCCATGGAGAAATTCTCGACTCTAGAGTTTCCTTTTGCTCGCCTTTGTTGATCCGAGAGTCTTCGAGGTATCTACTTAATTTTTCCTTGACCAATCTGGGTGGCGTAAGGGTTTTCATAATGTGCCTTTGAGGTTGAGGCTGATTTCTCTTGGCCAAGTGCACACCCATGGATGAGTGGGTACCTGGGATGAGTAGGCACCGCTGATGAGTGGGTGCCTTTGATAAGTAGGCATCTAGGATGAGTAGGCACCTATGACCGAGCAGATGCCCTTGGCGGAGTAGTGCTACTGTTGATTATGGAGGGGTTCTGCAGTTCTGAGTCACCACACACCTCTTTCCGACCGGGTATTTGGGAGTTGTGTTCTTCGAGAAGCATTCTTTCAATTGATGATGTCTTGCATCAAAGCCCTCTGTCAGTCGCTTTTCATTTATTATCTGACGGACATCCCAGGGTGCTGAAAGCCATTACCCAAGGGAAACCTTGAGGAGGCATGAGTAGCTTGCTTCTCCCTGACTAAGTTACCCCTTGAAGGCTCACGCGGTCCTTCTCTCTATTTAGGTCCCTGTCGGTAAGCCTGAGCATTTCGGGAGGGACGAATGATCTCTTCGTGATGAGAGTGGCAACCATACCCATCAGACTTTGCTAGAGGGTTTGTTGAATCTGAGCTGCAGTTATGGGTGGAGGGTCACCTACTTGTATCAAACGCGAGGCCGCGGGCTGACCGATTTCGTGATGCTGATGGGTTTCCCTATCGGGGTGGGATCATCATCATTGGGATTGAGGGATAGAACCTTAGGTGTATGATCTGATGCTTGAGCTCTTCCAGAACGGTTGGCTTAGGAGCGTGTCTTCTTAGATGAGGCCATATTGCTGAGTGGTGGTGAAGTAACATTGTTTGTAACTTCCCCACAGACGGCGCAAAACTGTTTGTGTCAAGAAATTAAGAGATTGTAGTAGGTTGAGAGATTTGATGTGGGCCCCAAGAAGGTACGCCTGAGCTTCGTTATCCGTACGTCGGAATCCTGCAAAAAAACAAGGTTAGACTACCCCGGGGGTGGTTCCGACGCTCAAGTCAGTAAATGATTGAGGTAGAGAGAGAAAGTGATCAATGTAGAGAGAGATGCTATGGATTTTCTAGGTAGGAATTCCATACCCTTTGATTGATGAGACAACCCCTATTTATAGAAGATGGGACTTCCAATAAATGAGAATATTTGAGTCAGTTCCAGCTGGTGGAGGATTGTCTTCCCTGGAGGTAGGGGTATTTTAGTAATTTCACCGTAGATGGGCTAGTCCATGAAATGGGCCCAAACAATTACTAAAGGGCATAGTTCCCCAATCCGACGAAACTTGTCAAAAAAATTCACATAGAAGAGTTGACACTATAATTTAAACAATGAGTTATAACTTGAGGACCTTGAATATAAGAGTAACTGATTATAGTATGATGTATTCATCTTAATCTTAGCAATTTGCTCTATCTTCTTCCTTTCTACTCGTATGAAATACTTCTAGCCCAAAAAAAATTAGAACAATGATCAATAAAGCATCAAATGCAAATATAAAAGCAATCAATCAACAAGATGAATTGAAAAAAACTGTTACCTAGATACAGCATGAATGCGACGGAATGGATTTGTAGTGAACCTAAAATACACAAAAAGACCCATATATCCAACAAAAAAACTTATTAGCATAAATATAACAAATCTAGCAAAAAATCGAATAATTAGGAAACTAGGAGGTCGTGCAAATCGATCAAGTGGCCCGACATTTTACCATAAGCAAAGCCAAAGCTGAAGCCTAAACTCATAAATGAGAAAGTAAAGAGTTGAGAAAGGATGGAGAAGTTGAAGGGGGAAATGAGAACAAACAAGAGATAAGAATGAGATAGAAAAGATAAGAAGGCTGAAGAAAGAGTTGTATTGAAGTCTAGGTCAGAGAGGTGTATTGAATGTCTCGGATTCCAAAAGAAATTACATTTGGAACAAGGAAAAAAATATACTTACCATATAGTAAAGGAAGGGAAAGATGGATGATATCGACAAAGAAGAAACGACAATAACACAAGCATACATTTTAGAATTACGATGTAAAACCTAAACAAACAAGATCAAATGTAACAAAGGAAACATAAGAGACATATGACAATTCCCAATATTGACATTCTCTATACGAGTAAATTAGTGGAAAAGAACAAAAATTGGTTCATATTATCAACCACATTGCAAAAATAAATTTTACATTGATTGAGACCTATTATCACCTCAAAAAAAACCAGCCTTAATTAATTCCTCAAATCCAACCAAATTCCAATCTTAACTGAATCAAAAATCTAAAATGTAAAATTTATTTTTGCAATGTGGCTTTTAGACAATCTGAATCAAACATTAAAATTTGCTAAAAAAAAAATATCCTATCATTTCTCATATTGGTATCACTCTAGAAAAAACTCACCAGTAGCCAGCAAGCTTAGATCTTCAGATATTTCTCTTTAAATGACAGGAGAAATTCCCAAAGATTGCATCTTTTTCTTATTTTTTGAATATATTTTTCTCACATTTCCAATAACTTAGCAATAAATAACATCTGAAAATAGGGGAGAAATTATCAAAATGAAGAATAACATACATTCAGTGGCGGTTCCAGAAATTTGCGAATGGTTAATAACACTAACGCAAATCTGCAATATAACCAATCACCATTCAATATTGCATAACCTCAACATACAACCACAAAATATATGAAAGTTGAAAAAAACCAACGGTAAACCTCCCTTTAATTGAAATATTATCAAACTTCGTAATCGCATAATATTGTGATAACTATTGGTTAGTCTATCATTATAAGTAAATCATCTAGAAGAAGTGACCCCACTTGAATAGACTCAAACCTGTCCTAAACCAAGCCGAAGAACTCTTCGAAAGATACTATGGCCTCCCAGCAAAAACATCCTCTAAATCATACATGATTGCCTGATTATGGACATGGACTTTGATAACATTTGGACCCATACCAAGGCCTTACTTGTTTGATCCCACAATCTAAAAAGGAAAGCAATTAAAAAAAAAGAGAAAGAAAGCATAGAACAGTTTACAGTTCAGTTAACAGTCGATAGGTGTCTATGTGTCATCATTGCTCTGAATCTGATAAACTCCAAAATTTATAATTTTGGTGGGCAACAGAATAAAAAAGAAGAAGAGGGAGATGAGGATTAAGTCTTCTTCAATGCTTAGTGTAAGCTTCTTTATTTACCTTCTCATTTACCCCTTTTGCCTTTTTCTGCTATTCAATTTCCATATTTTTCAATTCCAAGACTCTTCTTTTTTATTGTTGATAAACCTCAATTGATGCTGAAATATGTGAGCTAAGAATCTAAATTAGGGTTTTCCCACATTAATCACCCCCTTTCTCTTTTTGATATCTTTTTACATGCGATTAAATGAGACATCAAACAAAAAAAATCCCTAAATATTCAAAATTACTCAACCTAAAAAGTCCCTAAATATCGAAAATTACTCAACCTAAATCCCTAAAGAAGAATACCTAAAGAGAGAGAGATTGGAGCGAAGGTGGGTTTGGTTTGTTCGGACTTCGGAGGCCGACGAGTGAGATTGAGTGGCCGGCAATGGCGAGTGGGTCTGAGTGGGCACTCGAATTACTTCTTGAACCAAAGCCTAAAACAAAAAAGAAGAGTGAGAAAAAATGGTGAGAAACAGAAAAAAGAGGAGAGAGACGAAGAAAGATTGAGAAAGTGAGAATAGAAGGGAGAGTAGGAGGCGCTGGTCGAAGATGAAGAGGGAGAAAATGAAGGTGAATTATCTAGGTTAGATAGAAGGATGAAGATGGAGGGTGCGTGTAGAGGAAAACCGGGAGGAAAGAGAAAAGAAGCAGAGGGGCGAAACGGTCAATCCACTGTTACTATGCTACAGTAGGAAACTTCTCTCTTTTAAATGGTTATAGATTTATAAAGTCAATTACTACTTTCTCTCCCTCTCTTTTCCTTTCCCTTTCTTTCCTTCTCTCTCATCTTTTATGATTCCTTGAATATGTAAAAATCTCTTAGAAGTGTTCTTTATCTCATTCTCAATTACACTCTAAAAATAGTCTCGTTAGGCTCTCCATTTCTCCTTCCCTCTTATCTCTATTTCTCATCTTCAACCTTGTATTCTCTTTCCTACCATCTCCCATGTTTTGATCTTGTTTAGTCTCTCTCAACCTCTCTCCTTGTTCCCTCTTTCACTCTATGTATCACGTTTATTTAATTATATGGCTTTGAAAGTTTCAAAATTCTCGCCTACTATCTCTCTCCTCCTTTCCAACCAAAATTTTAAAGTTTTGCATGTTTTTGGAGATGATTTATTAGTGTTCGTTATCTCTTTCTTAATTACACTTAAACATAAACTAAGTTATGACCATCTCTTCCTCCCTCCTCTTTTTGCCATCTTGACCCTCATATTCTCTCCCTCTCCCCCTTACCATTTCCCCATCTTGATTCTTCCTCCTTTCTTCAATCATTGTTATTGTTATTGTTATCGTTATTGTTGTTACTACTTCTCTTTCTTGCTCAATGCCATTACCCCATCTTAATTCTTCCAACATGTTTGATCGCGCTTTGGAGAAAAAATTCACCCAAAATGATCAAAGTGAAGGATTTTTTTCGTTTTTGTGTGTTCTAATAGATCTGATATTCAGCTTCCTTGGCTTTTTACCTATTGTTATTCCTTCGACTTTTACCTATTTTTACTCAAAATCGCATTTTCTTTGCCAGTAAGTTGTGTACTATGAGAATTCAGTTGTGATTTAAAAATGGGAGAAATCGCATATTCTTTGCTTATATCTAACAATTTGTCAATTCGAAATTCAAATGAAATCCTAAAACATGAAATAGCAAGCCTATAGAAATCATCAAAATCGACAACCTAGTTTTGAATTGCATACGCAACCATTCCAGTGTGTACATTTCAAAATTGCGACATACTTGTTTCGTAATAAAATTAAGAATTATCCATTGATCAAACTACCATCAATTTAATGGAAAACAATACCAGATCACAAAAAAAATAACTAATTACAGAGAAAAAGGATCGAAATAGAAGAAAGACCTTGGCAACGTCAAGAGGATTAACGATGAGAGCTGAAACGACGGCGGCAGCAGTAGCAGAAATCGCATGCTCTCCAATGCGTAATTTAACATCAGCTTGGGTTTTGGTTCTATAATCATCTTCTTCATCTTTCACTAACATCGATTTATCGACAATTCCGTCGAATTCAACCCTTTTCGACGCCGCCGCTGTACTTAACCAATTCGGCGGAGTGTTCCTCGTCGCTCCCATCAAGAGTTTGAGGAATAATTTGAGTGATTTCGATGTGTAAATTGAAGAACTGGAAATTTTAAATTAGAGAATTGCCGTGAAAAAAGGAGGAAGATGAGAATAAATGTTAGGGTTTGGTGGCGTGGAATGCAGGGAGCCAAATAGGGTTAGAGATGATGATGAAGATGAAGGGTTCACAGGAAAACCGGGAGGAAAGAGAAAGAAAATAAGCAGCGATAGAATTTGGAAGACCGACAAGATGGGCAAAGATGCAATTTGAAGAAATATGGAGGGGCAAAATCATGAATCCACTGTTCCTAAGCTACAGTAAGAAAGTTCTATCTTTTTACTGGGTATAGATAAGTGACACCTATATACTCTCGAATTTTTAAACTAGTAAAATTTTCCCACAAAAATCAATTGAAGTTTTATTAGTTATGTTTACGTGTCCCTTGTTCAAATAGACTCATATGCATTATGATACGCTCAAGTTATACGTTGTTTTTGTGGTATTTTAGGTACACTTTGCTAAGGGATTTATTCGTAATTGTTAATGTTTGCATATAAATCGACCTTAGCGGAAGTTCGGAATTTTGTATATTAATTATTGTTAAAATTGTAAGTTCCGAGCTCTTGGAAGCATGAATGGTTGGAACAACTCCACAACATCATCTCACCAACCAAGCTCCGCCACAACCAAGCTCCACTAGCCGCATCGCAAGCATGTCCAGCATCGCAAGCCCAAGCACCGCATGCCCAAGCACCGCATGCCCAAGCACCGCATGCACAACCATCGCCCATGCGAAGCCTGCCCAGCGTCATCGCACAGCAGCACACGCTCGTCGCACCTCGCGATGACGCTCGCGACTCGCGAACCGCACTGCTAGCCAGCGCTCCATGCATCTCGCGACCCGCGAAGTAGCTCGCGACTCGCGACGCTTGCAATCGCACCTCGCGATGCCTGTCGCGACTCGCGACCCTCGCGCCCAGGCCATTTTGTGCGGAAGACAGAGTACTCGTTGCGACTCGCAACCAGTAGCACGACTCGCGACGTTTAAGTCGGTTTGGGGCCACGTTTTGTGCGGGGTTTAAAAGCCTCCTAAAACCTAATGTAAAGAGGGGGGGAAGGAAAGAAGGAGCAGAGCTGAAAATGGAAGAGGGAGTCTCCAACACTCCTCTCTTAATTCTCCTTCCTCACTTTTGTTATCTTTCTTAGTTTTCTTAGGGATTTCAATTATGGATTTGGTTTATGCTATCGGATTGTAGCTTGAACTGTTCTTGAACGAAATTAACATGAAGCTTCAACCGTTATTGTGAGATCTTTCCTCTCTTTCTATTTTCTTTGATTATGGTTTAATTTCTATGATTATACTTTATGATTATTGCATAATTATGCTAGGAACGTTACTAGTTTGATTGTGTAATTAATCTAATGCTAGATTTAAGAATAGAATCGGATTGTTTTATTCTTTTATCAATTGGTAGCAAACTAGGGAGTAACTTAGATGCAGATCTTCTTGGTTATTTCTTAGGGAAATTGAATCAACTGTTGAATGTTTATCGCGTGTATGACATTAGCAGGTCTATTGGTTCTCTGTGTTTATTGCTACTATTGGATTGAACTTAGACACAGATCGGACTAGGTTATCCTTTAGTTAGGGTTTTATAGTCACGTTGATCGTGCTATTCAACCAATAATAAGGAGAATGCGAGATTAATTCTCAACAATAGATAATCTTGGAAATAATTAGAGTTGACGTTCAATGATCGATAATGAATTGAAGTGGATGTTAATCGGATTCAAGATCTTCCTATATTGATTTCTCATTTTGTTTATATGCTAGTTAGTTGTAGTTTGTTCGTAACTCTTTTGAAACCCCCCTTGTTATTAGGTTTCTCGGCCCTTAGCTTAATCTAGGTATTGGATCCCGCTAAATATTAAACTCGTCCCTGTTTCCCTGTGGATACGACCCCTACTTCCATTATACTTGCTTAGTGTGCATGAGAGTAGGAGAAATTTTATCTTTGGCCGGGTGCGGTGCACAACGACACATCCGCGCCCGCTAAATTTTGGCGCCATTGCCGGGGAAACGGTGTTACTTGTTTGTATTTAGCGTGATTTTTGGATGGTATTGCTTGTGCTCTTTGTTTTTGGTTGGCCACTCATATAAAGAATTCCCTTTTTGTTTTAGTTTCTAGTTTTCATCTTCCATTGAGCTCTATGTGTAACACCCCGTAATTTTCACTCTTTGTTTTTGGTGTTTGTTTACATTAAAATGGTATTTTTCGTAAAAATAAATAATTTATTATTTAGATTATTTTGTAACGTGTTGTGAAAATGTGTATATATATTTATATGTTGTGATATATTTATATATATATTTATTTTAAGTTGTTAGTTATTTATTTTATAGGTTATATTAATTTCGTTATTTGTTTTGGCGTTTAGGATGCTGTTTTGTCGCGTAGCGTTTTTGTAACGTTGTTGGACCGACTTGGGTGATGAAATGTTGCATCGCATGTGGCGTGCTAATGTGTTTATTATATTTATATTTATAATATAATTTATTAGAATTATTTTCATTATTAAGTATTTTCAAAGTTTAGGCGTGATTTAAGAATTTATCGATTTATCGCGTAGCGGGCTTTTGATGCATGGACCCTTGTTGATTTGGGCCGAAATTTTTGTTGGTGTGTTGGGCTTGACAGCCGGCCAAGGAGATGGAGAAGGAGAGCTCCTCTTCTTTCTTTTCTTTTTATTTTTTTTTCCTTGTGACTCTTGGTAGCTTTGTAACTTCTATAACCCCCTAATCATTCTCCTTCATTAAAACCCTTTATTTCAACCATTAAACATCCATAAAATTCTGATTTTTATTCAAAGAAGTTCAGCATCATTTGCATTTATCACCCACCGTTTTTCAAGAAAAGGAAGAGAGAAAAGGAAGAGGAAAAGAATAGGAAGTTTCAACACGGTTTTTCCTGTCGCACCTTCACGAAAATAACCGTAGCCGGAGATCTAACCGTTGGATCGTCTTCATTTTTGGACTCAACGTTTATAACGTCTTTTTGTACATTCTGACCAGAGCGATTTAGAATCTAAGCTTTTGATAATCGGGAATCATGGTCGTAACAGAGCAGTGCGAAACAAGAGTTTTCAACGTTCAAGAAGAAATGCTTAGTGACTTGTTGCTACAATTCTCGTTTGTTATGCCTTGGGGTTAGAAGAGGATTTGGATTGCATGCTTAACTCGTGATTGTCTCTTTAGACTCAGCTGTAACACCCCGTATTTTTATATCTGTTTAGCAATTATTTATATTATTTTAGTTTATAAAAAAAATTTAATATATTATTTTATTAAATATATTTATTTATTTATTTATTTTTTTGTTTTCCATTTGACTTTATCTTAGAAAGGGTCAAAAACCTAATTCCTAAATTTCCTAGGTTAAACACCCTAAGTTACCTAACTGTTATAAGGAGAGATAAAAGTTAGGAAAACAAAACCAAAAGTCAAAAAATTAGAAGAGCATCATTACTGCTCTTCCTCCCAGCGTGCATATTACCTTCTTCTACCTTTCTTTTTTTTTTTTTTTCTCTTTTTTTCCTACTTGCTTCAACCAAGAAGTCCATTAAATCTACAAAAGAACTTATCATCCATCATCAAACATCAAGTGTTATTCATCCATCTTTACATCTCTCATTTTTGTGGGTGTCTTGAAAGGAAAAAAAAAATGGGTTTTATGTTTGTGATTTTGGGGTCGATAGTCGGATCGAACCAAGAGCTTGCTGGGTCCTTTTTGGAGTAATTTCACTCTCATTACTTCCCTTTAATCAAGTAAGTTATAATTTCAAGTTATAATTTCGTATTTGGTTGATTATATGAATTTGGGGTTTTTGTAAATTAGGGTTCTTGAGATAAATTAAATTGGGGGTTTTGATTTTAATTGTTTGGGTGTGTAATTGAATGAATAGGATGTTTATTTAGGTGTTTAGTAGTTAGTTGAGATTAATGGAATGTTAAGTAAACTTGTGTTCAAAGTAATTTATAGTGTATCTCGTATGAATTACCCGTCAGTTCGTAAAGTGCGGTTTTAAGAAGTTTCTGGGCATTTTTAGCAAAAATACTATTTCACAAAAGTTGTTCGTATCGAAATTTTACTCAAGATAGGCTCAAGAAACGCTTGATTTGGAGTTCGAATGAGGAAGTTATTCCCATTTTAAGTTTCTGCTGAAATTGATAAAAGTATAGTTAGTTTCGAATGTTTTAAGTTTCAATGTTTTCTTATGAATGTTTTATTAATGGACTTTTAGTATTAGAGTCAACTCCATCCTTATTATTTGACTATCCAAGTTTATTGCTCGAGGTTGCTTCCATTGACCTTTAATCTATGAACTTTAATTTGTGACTTCTTAGATTGTGACAAGTTGAGTTGTTTCCGGTTTAGTGAAAGCCTATTAACTAGCTTGTACTATTTTTAGATGAACTCGTATGAAGTATAGTCTAGTGACTTATACTATATTATTATATTGTAGATTCCGGGTTCGTAAAGGAACCTTTTTGACTTGTGATTGAGATTGGTTGATTGTGGCTTGCTAATAAGGTAAGATTTCATACTAAGCTTGTATGCATTATTTCGAAAGTATTTCATATTGATTTGTGATTTATATTGAGTTTGGAATCGTTTTTACGATGCTATTATGAAGCTTTTAATTGTTTTGACGATATTTATATCAAAATAAATTATGAGATTATTAAAAGGAGGAAGTTCCTCGTGAAACGAGTTTGAGATTATTAAAAGGAGGAAGTTCCTCGTGAGACAAGTTGAGATTATGAAAAGGAGGAAGTTCCTCATTGTTACCAAGTTTTAATTAAATTGTGGGATTGCCGGTAAGCGGTATTCCTCGAGTATGGAAGTATGTTGAGTTAACGATGTCTCAACAATTTATTTTAGTAGTTGGGAGTATATTGATCAATACTCTTGCCATTCGTCTTCCTTCTTGATACGTTATCAAGTTAGGGGTATGCATACTAGGGACTTTGGTGTTTACCTTATCTAGTGAGCCTAGCTAGCTCATTGGATTTTTATTACTTCCTACTCATAGATTTCAAAGGAGTTATATTTGAAAGTTTTACAGAATGGTTTAGAAAGAAAGTAAAGTGGATTTGAATTATTGAAGGTTGTCTATTATATTCAAGTTGAATGTTGTACAGGTGAAATGATTTTGTGGAATACTATGTATGTATTCCACCTGCACATTGGATAGTTCAAAGTTGTTATTGGTATGAAATCTTGCTCGACCCTTTTGGGCGATATTACATGTCTTCAATGTGCGGGGTTTGATGGCGACTAGCTCATATTAGGGTAAGAGCGTTGACTTCACCTAGATGAAGATTTATTAAAGTTAAGACTTCCGCTGCAATAGTTTAGAATTATGGTTTGTTTTAGGAATGTATTAATTAATTACATTTCCTTTTAGTTGTAATAGTTAATAATGAATTTATGGTTTAGTAGTAGTACCTTTCGCCTTGCTGTTATCAAATGTTTAATAACCGCGGCATAACAGCTCTTGAATTATCCATATTTTGTACTATGATATGTTTTCTAAAGAAAATGGAAATTCAGGGTTTAGAACCTATTGGGATCTCCAAATTCCTTTGTTTATTTTGAAACTATGTTTTTAGGAGAAAGTACCTCTGCCTACGTGGATTGTTCATCACCATTAAGACCACCAGCGGCCGGGGTGCGTGTTAATGATGAAGAATAATGTACGAAAGTTTTAATCATTGTTTTGATTGGAAGTTGGATCCATCCCTACCTTGAGGTAGATTTTTGTGACTTAGTAGGGTGTGCCTAGAGTTGTAATCTTGAGGTTGTAACCTTAAGTAAGATTAAATAAATGAGGTATTAAAATTTGAAAAGCCGAGGTAAGATTGAGATATGGGAAGTAAGGGATTACAAGTGGTTGTTGTGTATGGTAGTTGGCGTAGATCCCTCTTATGTGGATGTTTGACTTGATAACGTCAATGAGTTTGGTAAGTGTGGAACTAGTTGGGTTTTATGTTTGATTCAAGTTAAGTTGTGCTTGCTTCCATGTTTGGTATGATTGGCTAGTAAAGGCAAACCATTTCGAGTATATCTTTGTTTGGTTGTGATTTTAAGTTGGTGTATAGCCGAGAGTGTGTGCTATAAGTTCAAGTTTGAGTCGCATAATGCGAAATTTAGTTCCATTTATTTACGGGAACTCTGGGGTGACATTCCGTCTTGATGCTAATTTTTATTGTCACCTATTTCATTTAAGTATCTAGCTTGTTGGTTTTTATGTTCGCATTAGGACGAACTATTATTGTGGATAAGGGTGAGCCTTATTTCATTCAAAGTGGCACTTTATTTTATTTTTTTGTTCTTGTGTGTGTTAGACCCACCCATCTTCCGTACTTTGTTCATCTTTTGGCCTTGAGAATGTTTAGTGATTAGCTACTTGATTCTTGAATTGCAAACTGATTGAGTTACGTGATGGCATATACGAATTATAGTTGGTGTGAATTATTAATTGAACACCTTATAGGGAATGGTTTGGTTATGTCTTGGATATGCTAGTCTTGTTGACTAAGTGCTATGAATTGATTTATTAGTGTATGATTGTGCGTTGAGGCTATAACAAGAGTTGAAACTCAAGTTATTAGCTCTCTTGGTCATCCCGTAGACCCCGTTATGTGAGTTTAAAGTAGTTTAGCGAGTCATGAGATGACTATCTACTATAAGTTGACGTGTTCTATTGACTTTCATGGAGTATTCATAGTGTATAGCTAAAGGAAAAAAAAATTAGTCCAAGTGGGTTTGGTTTCTCGTAGCAAACCCGTGACTAGTCAAAGTCGACTCATAACGTGTTAAGGGTCAACCGTTTGACCCCGTTAAATTATTACCTCGTTTATTATCTCGTGTCAAGGAATCGGTGAGACCATTATAGAACAACTAGCAACTATCATGTACCTAGTAAGGTTTGTGGAATGGTGACATATGCAAGGCATAATGTCAACTCGAGTCATGTCGATGGTGGGACGCGTAGTTCCCCGTTGTGTGATTTGTTTAGTAGTGATCAAGGTCTAATAACACTAAAATGGTTAGCGAGTCTAATGTAGACTGATTTAACAAAGAGAGTCTCTTCTCATTGAGTTTAATGTTAGGAGTATAAGTTGAAGTAATATAAGTCTTTGGTTAAGGTCATTGCAAAGTTCTTGATTTGGGAGTCACTAACCTTAAATGACAAGCTACAAGTTCCTGTTTCTTGCACTTGTCTAATGAAATGATTGTAGTTGTGGAGTTATAGTTGTACCATGTTAATTGGTTGAGAACCTCGAGATAGCTTGGTTATAACAAGCTCTTCTTGGTGTCGCCCTTGGCCGTTAGACACCCACTTAAAGTTGAACAAGTCGTCGTTAATGACCTAGAGGCCATTAGGAATGGTTTAATGCGCGGAAACTCAATTTACTTAAGTCTTGCCCGAAGAATGAGACTAAGTTATTATAGTGGTCAAAGTATGTAATTGATTAATTTGATTAAGTTTTAAGTGAGTAAGGGTTAAGTGTATCATTTCGCAAATCTATGACTAGTTGTTTGAGTCGAAACTAATGAATTTAATAGAAACTAAGGAAGTATATTGGACCATATCTATTTCATGAACCTTAAGAAGTGAGTTTAAGTTAACTCTTGATTGCTATGTTTGGAGTGTTGACTATCGGTAGGCAAGGGTAATACCACCATTATTGTTGATGGAGTCGTTAGTTTATGTGATTCACGTATCCATGCATGACTTGAAATTTTATTTCGTGAGGCTATAATGTGTGCAACTGTTTATGGTGTGTTAGTTTTGAGACATGGTTCTAAAAAGGAGTTCTGTATAAAGTAAGCTTTAGTTTCATGTACATAGAGCATATCATTTTCTGTAGTACCTTAGTAGCTAGATTTGGCCCTGTTTGGTCAACGAGTAAGTTACCCTACCAAAGACTATGTGAGATTATTCAATTTGTTTGAGTAGCATGTGAAAGTGATTTAGAAACGTTTCAATTAAGGTTGTGGATTCATTCTCGAATAGATCTAGAAATGGTTTTTCTACAACGATGTGAGCGAATTTTGGAAAAGTTAAGAACACGTTTTTGAAAAAGTTTTGAAAGGGGGCAAGTCTTCCACGGATTGTGAGCCTTGACGGTCTCTAAATGGAGCTTTCTACCGTTTTATAATGTGTTTTGAGTGTTACCAAGTAGTAGGAGATTTGGTGTTTAGTAAAGAATATTTGAAATCGTGATATGTGCTTAAAACTTGTCTGGATTTCGATCGAAGTAAAGGGAATAGTTGGATGGCCGGCCCCATCGTGGAGGTTTCAAGTCCCCATGCCTCCCACTGTCAGGACTATGAGTCAAACTAATGCCGAGTATAAACTCCACCTTTGTTGTCAGGGTTATGTTCGACCCCATTGACCCCATTGACAGAGGTTTCAAGCCTCTGGTAGCGGAAATATATGCGTTATTATTTGGATTGATTGGATCTCGTCAAAAAAAATTGTTTGATAGCGATAAAGTTTAGCATGTTGTTACCTCGTGTCTAAAAAAAAAAAACTGTTGTGACCGTAAGAAGGATTGAGCAAAGTTTTGCAAAACAAGAGTTCTATATAAGGGTCATTTATTATTGGATTTTCAATACATAATCGTTTTAGAAGAAAGAAAATTGGTTGTGTCCATATTCAAGCGTAAGGTTATTTAAGTACTCTTGGATGAAAGTGCTTAGTGTGCTTTGATGTGATTTTAGTGGTGTCATTGATTACGTGATAGTCATAAACGTCAAAACACGTGCTATGCATGTTTATGGGTTAAGACTCTGCCCAATGTTGATGCGACCATCAAAGTATTTTGTTTTGCCAGGTATGCCTTGGTGATTGTGAGTGTTATAGTTGTCGACTTGTGACTTGTTTTATGTTTTTTTAGGCGAGTACGCCCAACCATGTAATGGTGAGTCCATATTGTATGAGTCTTTACTTCTATTATTTTTAGAAGAGAAATAGTACTCTTGATTTGGATTATTTGTTGCTCCGCGAAAGCGTTGAGTATTGGATTTGGAAATGCTTTTATGTATTGTGATTGTAACAGGTTTAGAACACATTTTCTCATTTCGAGTGGTCCATTTTACAAAGGAAACTCTACCGGATTTTCGAGAAAATCCTATGTTATTATTTAAAGCGCTTTTGAACCATAGTGTAGTTATGAATGGAATTCCACACTCTACGATATAGTCCAACGAATGTGACGGTAGTGGTTCGGTTTAGCTCGACTTAGATTCTTTCCCGCCGTGCCTAAGCCTTAGTAAGGGAGTTGATTCCCAAGTTTATCGGTCCATATGTGATCCTTAAAAGGATAATTGATTGTATTTGTAATGTATTCCATGTTTTTTTTTTAGTTACGACATCGTATTAGTCACTTTTCACATGGTGATAGTTGGAGTTCTCGTTGAGACTCTAGATCAATAGATCCGTAAGAACCGTAGGGTTGAGAAATGGATAGTAAAGGTTTTGTGGTCAAACCACAACACCCGATGAACTACTCGTAAGACCGAGGATGTCACGTGTTTTATGTGTCCCCATCTCTTATTCATGTTATTGTTAGTTACGAGGGCGTAACTTCTTCTTTAGGGAGGTAGATTTCGAGCCAATTGTGTGTTTGGTGCTAAAAGTTGTTATGATTTCATATGTGATGTATACCTTAATGTCTAAAGTATACATAATTCGTGTATGACTAGAAATTTTATGGTAAACCTTGTAATATGTTGCATGTTTTACTTCTTATAGTATGAACATTTTAGTTGAAATGGTTGTATGTCTACAAGGGTGATCAAATCAATTGATCTATGAGGTGTTGGTTCTACTTGTTATGGTATGAATATATTAGTTGGAATGATTGTTTGGTTATAAAGGTGATCAATTAAATTGATCTATGAGAAAGTGAATTAGAAATGTTCTCCGAAATGATTTGGTTGTTGGAGATGTTATCAAGAGTGATAGTAGTTGGCTAACCTATAGAGTTAATGAGTTGCTTTTAAAAAAACAAGAGTATAAGTTTGATCATTTGAGTAATACTTTTAAGTTTCGGGGACGAAACTTATTTTAAGGGGGTAGATTGTAACACCCCGTATTTTTATATCTCGTTTAGCAATTATTTATATTATTTTAGTTTATAAAAAAAATTTAATATATTATTTTATTAAATATATTTATTTATTTATTTATTTTTTTGTTTTCCATTTGACTTTATCTTAGAAAGGGTCAAAAACCTAATTCCTAAATTTCCTAGGTTAAACACCCTAAGTTACCTAACTGTTATAAGGAGAGATAAAAGTTAGGAAAACAAAACCAAAAGTCAAAAAATTAGAAGAGCATCATTACTTGCTCTTCCTCCCAAATGCGGCATATTACCTTCTTCTACCTTTCTTTTTTTTTTCTTTTTTTTTTCCTACTTGCTTCAACCAAGAAGTCCATTAAATCTACAAAAGAACTTATCATCCATCATCAAACATCAAGTGTTATTCATCCATCTTTACATCTCTCATTTTTGTGGGTGTCTTGAAAGGAAAAAAAAAATGGGTTTTATGTTTGTGATTTTGGGGTCGATAGTCGGATCGAACCAAGAGCTTGCTGGGTCCTTTTTGGAGTAATTTCACTCTCATTACTTCCCTTTAATCAAGTAAGTTATAATTTCAAGTTATAATTTCGTATTTGGTTGATTATATGAATTTGGGGTTTTTGTAAATTAGGGTTCTTGAGATAAATTAAATTGGGGGTTTTGATTTTAATTGTTTGGGTGTGTAATTGAATGAATAGGATGTTTATTTAGGTGTTTAGTAGTTAGTTGAGATTAATGGAATGTTAAGTAAACTTGTGTTCAAAGTAATTTATAGTGTATCTCGTATGAATTACCCGTCAGTTCGTAAAGTGCGGTTTTAAGAAGTTTCTGTGCATTTTTAGCAAAAATACTATTTCACAAAAGTTGTTCGTATCGAAATTTTACTCAAGATAGGCTCAAGAAACGCTTGATTTGGAGTTCGAATGAGGAAGTTATTCCCATTTTAAGTTTCTGCTGAAATTGATAAAAAGTATAGTTAGTTTCGAATGTTTTAAGTTTCAATGTTTTCTTATGAATGTTTTATTAATGGACTTTTAGTATTAGAGTCAACTCCATCCTTATTATTTGACTATCCAAGTTTATTGCTCAGGTTGCTTCCATTGACCTTTAATCTATGAACTTTAATTTGTGACTTCATAGATTGTGACAAGTTGAGTTGTTTCCAGTTTAGTGAAAGCCTATTAACTAGCTTGTACTATTTTTAGATGAACTGTATGAAGTATAGTCTAGTGACTTATACTATATTATTATATTGTAGATTCCGGGTTCGTAAAGGAACCTTTTTGACTTGTGATTGAGATTGGTTGATTGTGGCTTGCTAATAAGGTAAGATTTCATACTAAGCTTGTACAGATTATATCAGAAAGTATTTCATATTGATTTGTGATTTATATTGAGTTTGGAATCGTTTTTACGATGCTATTATGAAGCTTTTAATTGTTTTGACGATATTTATATCAAAATAAATTATGAGATTATTAAAAGGAGGAAGTTCCTCGTGAAACGAGTTTGAGATTATTAAAAGGAGGAAGTTCCTCGTGAGACAAGTTGAGATTATGAAAAGGAGGAAGTTCCTCATTGTTACCAAGTTTTAATTAAATTGTGGGGTTGCCGGTAAGCAGTATTCCTCGAGTATGGAAGTATGTTGAGTTAACAGTGTCTCAACAATTTATTTTAGTAGTTGGGAATATATTGATCAATACACTTGGCATTCGTCTTCCTTCTTGATACGTTATCAAGTTAGGGGTATGCATACTAGGGACTTTGGTGTTTACCTTATCTAGTGAGCCTAGCTAGCTCATTGGATTTTTATTACTTCCTACTCATAGATTTCAAAGGAGTTATATTTGAAAGTTTTACAGAATGGTTTAGAAAGAAAGTAAAGTGGATTTGAATTATTGAAGGTTGTCTATTATATTCAAGTTGAATGTTGTACAGGTGAAATGATTTTGTGGAATACTATGTATGTATTCCACCTGCACATTGGATAGTTCAAAGTTGTTATTGGTATTAAATCTTGCTCAGCCTTTTGGCTGATATTACATGTCTTCAATGTGCAGGGTTTGATGGTGACTAGCTCATATTAGGGTAAGAGCGTTGACTTCACCTAGATGAAGATTTATTAAAGTTAAGACTTCCGCTGCAATAGTTTAGAATTATGGTTTGTTTTAGGAATGTATTAATTAATTACATTTCCTTTTAGTTGTAATAGTTAATAATGAATTTATGGTTTAGTAGTAGTACCTTTCGCCTTGCTGTTATCAAATGTTTAATAACCGCGGCATAACAGCTCTTGAATTATCCATATTTTGTACTATGATATGTTTTCTAAAGAAAATGGAAATTCAGGGTTGTTACCCGACGTTCCAGGTAACTAGTTGTTATCTTAGAACCATAGTGATTAGGGTATTATTCGGTATTAGATTACTACGCTAGGAATTATTTAAAATACTTTTTGAATGAAATTTTTGACGAAATTTGACATGAATATACTTGATACATGCTATGTGAATACTATGTAGAGAAAAATAATTTTCGCATGATTTTTAGTATTTATTTGATTTAATTGGTGTTTTGTGCGTTCTTGGCTAAATTTGCTTAATAATTATGGAACGACTGTTAAAATTGATGAAATTATTTTTCTTAGATCATGTTACATGCGTAGTATGTATTCCATGCCTTAGAATAATTTTTCCCTACTGTTTACTATTTTATTTAATTGATATATCTGTTTTATGTAATTTCGGTTCTGTCAGTATATAAATCATGGAAATTATTTTTAAGGGCAGAAAAATTAATTTCTTTGAATATTATGTATTTCCGTGAGTTTTTACATGTTATGTATATTTTTGGTAATTTTTGGGCGTCTGTTTATATTTTTAATTATTATAATGGCTTATTTGAGGAATCTGTATATTAACTGTTAAAAATACTTTTGGAGTCCGAAAAATTATAAATAAAAATATTACCATGTCAGTAGAGCCATCAAGGTCGTATGATAATTTTTGTGTGATTTTAATGCTAGAAATTGTTAGTTTAATAATTATTATGGTGTTTTTGTTGTGAAATTGAGGATACACTTTTAAATTGTTTGAGGGCTTGTAAATCAGAAATAATTCATAATTTATTATATTCTGGGTTGCTGATTTTCAGTAGTATACAGTATGTATCATTGGGTAACCATATGTTTATGTTTGATTTATGAAAGGAAATGATTAATTGTTACTACTCTTTTAATGAATATGATTTAGAGTTAATTGGTGATGTAATTTTGATTGAATTGTGGTTGCTGTAAAAACCAGTATATTATCATTGATGATGTTTGGAGATGTTCAAGTGTTATTATGAGAGATATTTGTTGAAAATTTATAAGTGATTTATTTTGAGGAATTATGAAGAACTGTTTTGATGAACTGTGGGTATAAGGCCGGGTGGCATCCCTTTTTGATGAATATTTTGATAAATGATACTTGGATTGTATGCATGATTGTATTTTGAGATAAGAATATCCGGTGGGATAGATGTAGTCCCCGGTGAAGAACATGCCAACCACCTGGTTTGCGAACTAGGGGTACACCTGGGTTAATTGTTATCGTCCGAGAGTCAGGGAGTTCTGCGTGTTCTACCCCGCATCGGGAGTTTGGCCATTCTTAGACACGGGCAATGGGGAACGTAAGCCCATAGATCGACCCTGGAGATTGCGATCCGACAAACCTTAGGAAGTGATTTGCGAATCACTTGCGTTCGGTTTCTGACTCAATAACTTGTTGAATTCTTGATTTATTATTATTTTTATATATTAGAATTATGTCACTCACTCTATCATGTTTACTTATTGTTGATGATCACTTGTTTCATCTATGAGCTTTATGATTTCTATGTGCATGCTATTGATGTAATGATTGCATGTTATTCCTTTCTTAATAATCTTCTATTGAATCGTGCTTTGATTGCTATTGTTCTGGGAGAACTGCTAGTTACTCCCCACTGATTGTGGATATTTGTTGTATATTTTGCAGGTTTTGTTGATGGGGATTTTCTTTGATTTTGGGCTCGGGTTGAGATGCGAGAAATAATCTATTAGGGTTTTAGTTCTAGACTTCTCTTTAGTTTGAGATAGTTTTCTCTTTTCGATTTTAATCAAAGTAATTAATTTACTTATAGTATTTAATTATGTTTGGTTTTATCACTTAGTTATTTAAACAGTATTCTTGTAGTAGTGACATTCCCAGAAGACGATGTTTCCGCCATCGTCCTATCAAATATATTATTATTTCTTTCTTTTCCGCCTTTGAAATTCTGGGGTGTTACAGTTGGTATCAGAGCAAAACGTTCCTAAACTCTGAAAAAGAGTTGCTAATGATTCTTTAGAATTATTAGTTAGCCATAGGATATAAAATTTGTTTAGAATTAAGTTTAGTTGTTTCACTATAATGAGAGTGTGATGGATAGAGTAAGTAAAAGGGAAGCCTTATGGGAATGTGGTGTGCTCTCATGCTTATGGAGCATATGTTATATGTATAGTTCCTTGTATTATTGGTGGAATTAGTCTACCAAGTTTGCTAATCTTATTTGCAGGGCCTCTTACATGTAATTTATTTTCTCTTTTATCAGAGTGCGCAGCGAAAGTGAAGTAATTTATAGCCTTCTCGATTTCGTTGTGTTTAATTTGTTTTGTGTTTTGCAATTTAGAAATAAGCTTTAATTTTATTTTAATATAGTCTCGTGTATTGCATTGCATTTATTTTATTTGCTAGTTGCTTGATAGTATATGTTATTATGTGAGACAGTATATATTTTCTGTTCTTTTCCAATTAAGTGTTGTTGTTTATGTGAGTACTACGTATCTGTTTTATTATTTACAAAACTTTATAGTTTGAATTTATATTCCAAATTATATTTTAGATCTTTGAACTTAATAAATTTTATACTTATGTTAGAGTTATTTTCTGACTTTCAAATTTTATTATTGTTAATATTTTAACATACTCTTTTCAATTGTTTTATAATGGTTTGGAAAAAGAAAGGGGTTTTGAAATTGTCTTTCAAGATATTCTTCAAATTCTCTTACCGTCTTTGACCATCTATATTTATAAATATATTTCTTTTAATATTTTCATTTTTCATGCTAATCCTTGTTTAGCTTTTAATTATGGCAATAAGTTTTGTAGTCTTTGAAAATGAAAGTATTTTAATGAGTTGTCTTGGTGTTAGTATGAAATGTAGACGCAAACTATTTTTGTTTTAAAGGTTAACAACTTTTATTTTACTTACTAATTTACTTTTCTTATTAGCATTATTTTTCGAACTCTAATACGTGAAAGGATCTCGTTTACTATTTGTTGTTTCTTGTTTAAACATTTAGTGCTTTCTCATTTCATATCAAAATTTTGGTTGTTTTCATTACTTCTTATTTAATTCTCTGATTTTGACTGATCTGTTTTATATTCTTTGAAAATGAAATTTATATACTCAGTCTAAATTTTAAACTTGTTTGAGTTGATATTAAGTCATAATGGGTGATTCCTTTGACTTGTATGTCGATTTGATAAGTCTAAATTTTAAACTTGTTTGAGTTGATATTGAGTCATAATGGGTGATTCCTTTGACTTGTATGTCAATTTGATAAGTTGACGCATTTTACCTATTTTGATTTAACTTCCTTTTTGAGTTGACATTAAGTTTATATTGGGTGATTCCGTTAAACTTTAATGTTGATTTGATAAGTTGGCTTTCAAATATTGTTTTGTTGATACTAGGTTGCAATGGGTGGTTCCATGCACATTTGTGTCGACTTGACAATTTTTATAATTGTTGTTAATAATTTATTACTTTATCGCCTATTTATTATTAGTGTTTCGTCGTTGTGAAATTTATTTTAAAGTTTTCAATTTCTTTTGCGAACTTTAATTTTTCATATATATGTTTAGGAGGCGTACGCTCTTATAACATATGTCATGACTTGTGTTCGTAAGTACTATTTTAATAAAGCAGCTAACTACTCTTTATTAAAGTGTTCTTATCTCTTTAAGTGGAGTATAAGCCCGTGTGGTTACCTCTATTTAAATTGGTTTGGCTATCTATTTACGAACTATTTTCTTCTTCGTTTCTTTTCTCAAAATATTTATGTATGGTCGGATTTATTCTTTTATAATTTTACGTAAATATTTATTCCTGCTTCTTTTACAAAATTACCTATAGTTTATTGTGCAAAAGTTTTTACCTTAAACTTTCTAATACTTGTCTTTGGTTCATTCACATTTTATAAAATGATTGTTGTTACCGTGCTTCTTTACTATACAACTCTTTTGGTCTTCCAAAATAAAATATATATATTATTTGAGTTATTAAATTTTATACCTGCAAAGTTGTTTAGTTAACTAAAATCCATTGATTTTTGTTCTCTTAATGTTCTTTATATAGAGTATTTTCTTTTATCTCTTGGTTGTTTTTAAGTTTCAAGGACGAAACTCTTTTAAGGGGGTGTGATTGTAACACCCCGTAATTTTCACTCTTTGTTTTTGGTGTTTGTTTACATTAAAATGGTATTTTTCGTAAAAATAAATAATTTATTATTTAGATTATTTTGGAACGTGTTGTGAAAATGTGTATATATATTTATATGTTGTGATATATTTATATATATATTTATTTTAAGTTGTTAGTTATTTATTTTAAAGGTTATATTAATTTCGTTATTTGTTTAGGCGTTTAGGATGCTGTTTTGTCGCGTAGTGTTTTTGTAACGTTGTTGGACCGACTTGGGTGATGAAATGTTGCATCGCATGTGGCGTGCTAATGTGTTTATTATATTTATATTTATAATATAATTTATTAGAATTATTTTCATTATTAAGTATTTTCAAAGTTTAGGTGCGATTTAAGAATTTATCGATTTATCGCGTAGCGGGCTTTTGATGCATGGACCCTTGTTGATTTGGGCCGAAATTTTTGTTGGTGTGTTGGGCTTGACAGCCGGCCAAGGAGATGGAGAAGGAGAGCTCCTCTTCTTTCTTTTCTTTTTATTTTTTTTCCATGTGACTCTTGGTAGCTTTGTAACTCCTATAACCCCCTAATCATTCTCATTCATTAAAACCCTTTATTTCAACCATTAAACATCCATAAAATTCTGATTTTTATTCAAAGAAGTTCAGCATCATTTGCATTTATCACCCACCGTTTTTCAAGAAAAGGAAGAGAGAAAAGGAAGAGGAAAAGAATAGGAAGTTTCAATCCGGTTTTTCCTGTCGCACCTTCACGAAAATAACCGTAGCCGGAGATCTAACCGTTGGATCGTCTTCATTGTTGGACTCAACGTTTAAAACGTCTTGTTGTACATTCTGACCGTAGCGATTTAGAATCTAAGCTTTTGATCATCGGCAATCATGATCGTAACAGAGCAGTGCGAAACAAGAGTTTTCAACGTTCAAGAAGAAATGCTTAGTGACTTGTTGCTACAATTCTCGTTTGTTATGCCTTGGGGTTAGAAGAGGATTTGGATTGCATGCTTAACTCGTGATTGTCTCTTTAGACTCAGCTCTCCTCCCGACGTTCCAGGTAACTAGTTGTTATCTTAGAACCATAGTGATTAGGGTATTATTCGGTATTAGATTACTACGCTAGGAATTATTTAAAATACTTTTTAAATGAAATTTTTGACGAAATTTGACATGAATATACTTGATACATGCTATGTGAATACTGTGTAGAGTAAAATAATTTTCGCATGATTTTTAGTATTTATTTGATTTAATTGGTGTTTTGTGCGTTCTTGGCTAAATTGCTTAATAATTATGGAACGACTGTTAAAATTGATGAAATTATTTTTATTAAATCATGTTACATTCTTTGTATGTATTCCATGCCTTAGAATAATTTTTGCCTACTTTTTACTATTTTATTTAATTGATTATCTATTTTATGTAATTTCGGTTCTGTCAGTATATAAATCATGGAAATTATTTGTAGGGGCAGAAAAATTAATTTCTTTGAATATTATGTATTTCCGTGTGTTATGTAAATTTTTGGTAATTTTTGGGCGTCTTTTTATATTTTTAATTATTATAATGGCTTATTTGAGGAATCTGTATATTAACTGTTAAAAATACTTTTGGAGTCCGAAAAATTATAAATAAAAATTGTACCATGTAAGTAGAGCCATTAGGGTCGTATGATAATTTTTGTGTGATTTTACTGCTCGAAATTGTTAGTTTAATAATTATTATGGTGTTTTTGTTGTGAAATTGAGGATACACTTTTAAATTGTTTGAGGGCTTGTAAATCAGAAATTATTCATAATTTATTATATTCTGGGTTGCTGATTTTCAGTAGTATACAATATGTATCATTGGGTAACCATATGTTTATGTTTGATTTATGAAAGAAAATGATTAATTGTTACTACTCTTTTAATGAATATGATTTAGAGTTAATTGGTGATGTAATTTTGATTGAATTGTGGATGCTGTAAAATCCAGTATATTATCATTGATGATGTTTGGAGATGTTCAAGTGTTATTATGAGAGATATTTGTTGAAAATTTATAAGTGATTTATTTTGAGGAATTATGAAGAACTGTTTTGATGAACTGTGGGTATAAGGCCGGGTGGCATCCCTTTTTGATGAATATTTTGATGAATGATACTTGGATTGTATGCATGATTGTATTTTGAGATAAGAATATCCGGTGGGATAGATGTAGTCCCCGGTGAAGAACATGCCAACCACCTGGTTTGCGAACTAGGGGTACACCTGGGTTAATTGTTGTCGTCCGAGAGTCAGGGAGTTCTGCGTGTTCTACCCCGCACGGGAGTTTGGCCATTCTTAGACACAAAGCGGGGGAACGTAAGCCCATAGACTGACCTGGAGATTGCGATCTGACAAACCTTAGGAAGTGATTTGCGAATCACTTGCGTTCGGTTTCTGACTCAATAACTTGTTGAATTCTTGATTTATTATTATTTATATATATTAGAATTATGTCACTCACTCTATCATGTTTACTTATTGTTGATGATCACTTGTTTCATCTATGAGCTTTATGATTTCTATGTGCATGCTATTGATGTAATGATTGCATGTTATTCCTTTCTTAATAATCTTCTTCTGAATCGTGCTTTGATTGCTATTGTTCTGGGAGAACTGCTAGTTACTCCCCACTGATTGTGGATATTTGTTGTATATTTTGCAGGTTTTGTTGATGGGGATTTTCTTTGATTTTGGGCTTGGGTTGAGATGCGAGAAATAATCTATTAGGGTTTTAGTTCTAGACTTCTCTTTAGTTTGAGATAGTTTTCTCTTTTCGATTTTAATCTAAGTAATTAATTTACTTATAGTATTTAATTATGTTTGGTTTTATCACTTAGTTATTTAAAAAGTATTCTTGTAGTAGTGACATTCCCAGAAGACGATGTTTCCGCCATCGTCCTATCAAATATATTATTATTTCTTTCTTTTCCGCCTTTGAAATTCTAGGGTGTTACACTATGTATTTCACTTTTGTATTTTGGACAAGAAGCATGGAACTTGTTGCTTAAACTCTCTTGGGAATGGTTGATTGAAGCTTTTGACGGATTATTGTAAGATTTACTCTATATCTTGGTTATTGTCTAGCTTTAAATATTTATATTAATGGTCATGACTTGGATTAGCTAGGAGTACTACTAGTTGATGTTTGTTGTTGACTTAATGCTAGGTTTTGGATATAATCTGATGTTATATGCTCAACCATGTTGTAGTAAGTTAGGTATTAACGATGCATTGCAAGAGTTCTTCTCAATCAATTTTGCAGGTACTTGAAGTGGAGATTGACATGGAACTACCATTGTCACACATGGAGCACAACCCAATGATTAAGCTTAAGATACTAAGTCGAGCTAACGACTTTAAACAACAGCGCTTCTCGGGAGGCAACCCGAGACCCCTCTTATTTTCTTTCTTTTCCTTTATTTTCTCATCAAAATTCCACCACCACAACAAATTTTCTTTCACCCACCGCCCACCCACTAAAACGAACCACAACACATCTTAATCCGCTTGGAGCCAAATTCCACAAAAGAAAACCCGTTGGGAGGAGTTCAATAGCTAGGAGTTGGTAACACTAGAGGATTGAGATTGTTAATGTATCTTTTCGATCTCTTAAGCTAGGTGCAAATCTCAAAAATTTGAATTTGTCATGTGTTTGAGTGATTCGAGGGAGCGGGTTGTGAGTTGAGTTATGAGATTTGAGTTGGTGTTGTTAAGAAATTTGAGTTTGACGGATTGTTTGTCATGAGTTTTGAGCATTCGATCTTCGATTTACCCGATTTTCGATTTTCTCCCCCCATTTTCAATTTACTTTTTCTTCTAATTGTCATCACATTGAGGACAATGTGTAGTTTAAGTAGGGGGGATGGTATTCTCATTCTCATGTATCTATGTTGTATATATATTACTTTTAAGTTGAAATGAAAAATGAAAAAAAAAATGAAAAAAAAAATATTAAAAAAAAAATGATGATGAAGTGAATCCCACTGAGTTGAAAACCCGTAAGGGCGGGCGACTCGGGCAAAATTGGGGGCTCGGATAGGTCGAAAACCCGAAAGGGCGGCCTATGCAAAAAAGAGCTAGTTGAGCGGGTGAGTTTTGTGAGCCAGAAAAAGAAGAGAGATGAAAAAAATGTGAGAAGCTAGGATGAAAACCCGAAAGGGCTCCTAGGCAAAATGAGAGATTAAGAGAGAATTTTGTATTTGGAAAACTCATTTGCCGGAGTTGGTGTCATAAGGCGGAAGGTGTCTTCGGGTTGGGTTAGTGAATTCATCCTTGATTTTGTGAAGATCTATTTAAAGTTGGCTTTCACATTCTTTTGGTTGATTGTTTGTTTTTGGGAGTAAGCATGGAATTTATCCATTTTTGTCTTTGTTCCATGACTTGCTTATCTAGGTTGGTTGTACTAGTAGTAGTAGTTTTAGATCATTTTTTGAGGTTTGGGAGAGCTGATAGTTTTGTGTGTCATGAGCTGACATTTTGATTCTTGTTGGTGTTGCTGGTTATTATTGTTGTTACGTCTTTATATATTTCAGGTGAGCTTGAATCTAAGTGTGGGGGAATCATCGTCCCTTACGTTTAGGTTTTGAGCGAATGTTGTTAAGATGTGATGATGATGATATAGTTGATGGAGAGTGTAGTTTGGTGTTGATAATTTGGGTGATGATTTATTTGGTGATTCTCACTTTTGAGTTTACTCGAGGTCGAGTAAAGTTCAAGTGTGGGGGTATTTGATACGCTCAAGTTATACGTTGTTTTTGTGGTATTTTAGGTACACTTTGCTAAGGGATTTATTCGTAATTGTTAATGTTTGCATATAAATCGACCTTAGCGGAAGTTCGGAATTTTGTATATTAATTATTGTTAAAATTGTAAGTTCCGAGCTCTTGGAAGCATGAATGGTTGGAACAACTCCACAACATCGTCTCACCAACCAAGCTCCGCAACAACCAAGCTCCACCAGCCGCATCGCAAGCATGTCCAGCATCGCAAGTCCCAAGCACCGCATGCCCAAGCACCGCATGCACAACCATCGCCCATGCGAAGCCTGCTTAGCGTCATCGCACAGCAGCACACGCTCGTCGCACCTCGCGATGACGCACGCGACTCGCGACCCACACTGCTAGCCAGCGCTCCATGCATCTCGCGACCCGCGAAGTAGCTCGCGACTCGCTACGCTTGCAATCGCACCTCGCGATGCCTGTCGCGACTCGCAACCCTCGCGCCCAGGCCATTTTGTGCGGAAGACAGAGTACTCGTCGCGACTCGCAACCAGTAGCACGACTCGCGACGTTTAAGTCGGTTTGGGGCCACGTTTTGTGCGGGGTTTAAAAGCCTCCTAAAACCTAATGTAAAGAGGGGGGGAAGGAAAGAAGGAGCAGAGCTGAAAATGGAAGAGGGAGTCTCCAACACTCCTCTCTTAATTCTCCTTCCTCACTTTTGTTATCTTTCTTAGTTTTCTTAGTTTTCTTAGGGATTTCAATTATGGCTTTGGTTTATGCTATCGGATTGTAGCTTGAACTGTTCTTGAACGAAATTAACATGAAGCTTCAACCTTGATTTTGTGAAGATCTATTTAAAGTTGGCTTTCACATTCTTTTGGTTGATTGTTTGTTTTTGGGAGTAAGCATGGAATTTATCCCTTTTTGTCTTTGTTCCATGACTTGCTTATCTAGGTTGGTTGTACTAGTAGTTGTAGTTTTAGATCATTTTTTGAGGTTTGGGAGAGCTGATAGTTTTGTGTGTCATGAGCTGACATTTTGATTCTTGTTGGTGTTGCTGGTTATTATTGTTGTTACGTCTTTATATATTTCAGGTGAGCTTGAATCTAAGTGTGGGGGAATCATCGTCCCTTACGTTTAGGTTTTGAGCGAATGTTGTTAAGATGTGATGATGATGATATAGTTGATGGAGAGTGTAGTTTGGTGTTGATAATTTGGGTGATGATTTATTTGGTGATTCTCACTTTTGAGTTTACTCGAGGTCGAGTAAAGTTCAAGTGTGGGGGTATTTGATACGCTCAAGTTATACGTTGTTTTTGTGGTATTTTAGGTACACTTTGCTAAGGGATTTATTCATAATTGTTAATGTTTGCATATAAATCGACCTTAGCGGAAGTTCGGAATTTTGTATATTAATTATTGTTAAAATTGTAAGTTCCGAGCTCTTGGAAGCATGAATGGTTGGAACAACTCCACAACATCGTCTCACCAACCAAGCTCCGCCACAACCAAGCTCCACCAGCCGCATCGCAAGCATGTCCAGCATCGCAAGCCCAAGCACCGCATGCCCAAGCACCGTATGCCCAAGCACCGCATGCACAACCATCGCCCATGCGAAGCCTGCCCAGTGTCATCGCACAGCAGCACACGCTCGTCGCACCTCGCGATGACGCTCGCGGCTCGCGACCCGCACTGCTAGCCAGCCCTTCATGCATCTCGCGACCCGTGAAGTAGCTCGCGACTCGCTAAGCTTGCAATCGCACCTCGCGATGCCTGTCGCGACTCGCGACCCTCGCGCCCAGGCCATTTTGTGCGGAAGACAGAGTACTCGTCGCGACTCGCAACCAGTAGCACGACTCGCGACGTTTAAGTCGGTTTGGGGCCACGTTTTGTGCGGGGTTTAAAAGCCTCCTAAAACCTAATGTAAAGAGGGGGGGAAGGAAAGAAGGAGCAGAGCTGAAAATGGAAGAGGGAGTCTCCAACACTCCTCTCTTAATTCTCCTTCCTCACTTTTGTTATCTTTCTTAGTTTTCTTAGGGATTTCAATTATGGATTTGGTTTATGCTATCGGATTGTAGCTTGAACTGTTCTTGAACGAAATTAACATGAAGCTTCAACCGTTATTGTGAGATCTTTCCTCTCTTTCTATTTTCTTTGATTATGGTTTAATTTCTATGATTATACTTTATGATTATTGCATAATTATGCTAGGAACGTTACTAGTTTGATTGTGTAATTAATCTAATACTAGATTTAAGAATAGAATCGGATTGTTTTATTCTTTTATCAATTGGTAGCAAACTAGGGAGTAACTTAGATGCAGATCTTCTTGGTTATTTCTTAGGGAAATTGAATCAACTGTTGAATGTTTATCGCGTGTATGACATTAGCAGGTCTATTGGTTCTCTGTGTTTATTGCTGCTATTGGATTGAACTTAGACGCAGATCGGACTAGGTTATCCTTTAGTTAGGGTTTTATAGTCACGCTGATCGTGCTATTCAACCAAGAATAAGGAGAATGCGAGATTAATTCTCAACAATAGATAATCTTGGAAATAATTAGAGTTGAGGTTCAATGATCGATAATGAATTGAAGTGGATGTTAATCGGATTCAAGATCTTCCTATATTGATTTCTTATTTTGTTTATATGCTAGTTAGTTGTAGTTTGTTCGTAACTCTTTTGAAACCCCCCTTGTTATTAGGTTTCTCGGCCCTTAGCTTAATCTAGGTATTGGATCCCGCTAAATATTAAACTCGTCCCTGTTTCCCTGTGGATACGACCCCTACTTCCATTATACTTGCTTAGTGTGCATGAGAGTAGGAGAAATTTTATCTTTGGCCGGGTGCGGTGCACAACGACACATCCGCGCCCGCCACATTACATGTCAGAGTTTATATTATAGGAAAAATTGACAGGATCAGTCCTAACTATCGGCGTTTCGCCATTTTCAGTCCCAACTAAAGATTATTTCTGAGCAGTCCCAACTACGTATCATTTCTTACAAAATTAGTCCCAATTGACTGGTTACCTGTTTAACAGGTTAATATTTTTTTTTTATTTCTTAAACAGGTTTTGTTCTTCCTCTTCTTTTTCTCTCCTCCTACCTTCTTCCGGGGCCACCCCTCTGCCCCCCTCCCCCTGCCACCCTCGAAATCCCCTCCTCCTTCTGATCGGAGCAATCAGAAAGAAGTTATTAACAGATTATAAACAACTAACTCACGTTGATTATAGTTCTTTCTCTCTCTTCCTTCCTACCCTGCCACAAATTATCTTTCAAAGATAATACCTTCAAAAGCGTTCTTTTACACCGAAATGGATATTACAGTTGTCTTGTTATATAGTATAAAGATCTTTCTAAACAACTAACTAACGTTGATTTCCATCAAGCTTTGTAAAATTGTAACATCAATGGCGGACAATCTTCGTCCTCCGCCGCCATTATGTTCAAGGAGAGCGAAATTTGTACGTTTAACAGACGGATGTCGCTCAATGGCGGCCCAAACCAAGATATAATCATCAAGTTTCTCCCTTGCCAACTCCTCCTCTTCCCCCTCCCCCTCCTCTGCCACCTTGAAACCCCTTCTCCCTCCCTGCCACCCTCAATGTGCAATTCTGATTCAGAATTACTGGTAGATTAGATAGGTAGGGGATTCTCATCTTCACATCAGATTCATTAATTGTCTGCTAGTAATTTGCAAATTCTTGGTAAAATTGGTTACTGTTAGAGTTAGTCTTGTGTGTAAAGAATTTAAAAGTTTTTCATTAGATTAAAGTGGTTAAATGATATCATTAATTAGTTCCATCGATATCTTTGTTTTTCCATGAATTCTGCCAAAATTTATAGTTTCCTTATATTTTTGCTATTCAGATCTCTAATGGTGTTTAATACATAGTTTAGCTTTACATAATTTAGATTAGGTTCAAACTTTTTAATTTCGAGTTTGCCATCAGATTAACTTGCGAGTTCTTGGAGTAATTTCCCTCTCCTTTTCTTATTTGGATCATGGTGGGAAGGAGAGAGAAACATAACTGGGTGGTTTATTGGGTGGTGGGGTGGTGTTGAATGGGTGGTGATGAAAAAAAAAACTCGTTTTACCTATTGTAGCAGGTCATTAACCTGCTGGGACTAATTTTGTAAAAAATGATGCATAATTGAGACTACTAAAAAATAATCCTTAGTTGGAACTAAAAATGACGGAACGCCCATAGTTGATACTGTTCCTATCAATTTTTCCTATATTATAAGCGACATAAAAACCAAAGCAAACAAATAATTAAGAAACCAAAACGCGGAATATCATCGCAATTACCAAGCATAAATAAAGAGTTTTATGGAAACCTTTTTTTTATCTTGATCTTTCTTCCTAAAACTTTTTCGATTCTCTTCTTAGCCCAAAAACCTTTCGGTCATCTTCTTCCCGAAATCGCCCTTAATCCTGCTGTTCTGACACGAGCAATTTATCATCGTCTCAAGAGTAATTTTCTTCCAAATTGTGCATTTGATTCATCATCGTCACAAGAGCAATTCATCTTCATAATTTTTTTCCAGTATAAGAAGTCACTCAATTGATCGGAGAAATTCAATGGGATTTATTTGATTTGTGAAATTTCTACGAAATTGAATTATACTCTATTAATCTGTAAGTTTTCGACTTTAATTACGAAATTGGGCATTATTATCTAAAAATTATTGAATTGATATACGTCCTCCGTTCCAAATTAGTTGTTACACTTTTAAAATCACGGACTCCTAGGCAATTTTTGGAGAGGAGAGAGATAGAGAAAGAAAACAAAAGGGTCTCATGTGATAGGAGAGGGATAGAGAGAAGTTATTACCCAAAATGAAAGTGTAACAACTAATTTGAAACTTCCTAAAATAGAAAGTGTCACAACTAATTTGGAACGGAGGAAGTAATTAAATTGGACGTTTTTTTCAGAAAAAATTATTTAGTGAACCTAGTTTCTTACGTGTCTTTGATACTGTAATGGTTTTCGTGATTGCTAAAGATTATGTATTTGGAAAAGATACGAATGAACTGTACTTAATGCTGCATTTCGCAAAAGGATTGTATTCTGAAAGATAGACGATTTTTACCAGTATTATTCTGATAAATGTGCTGAAAAACTGAAAGCAGAGTAATGTAATTCTGGAGCCCTTATACTCCGTAATTCTGGACCCCTTACATAATGTAATTCTGAAACACTGTAACAAGTGTATGAGTATAACCCAAGTACATTAACGGACCTCCCTGAGGAGTCCGCGAACACAATCATGGACGCGAACGTGCAAACGTCGCCTACAGCTCTAACAAGTCAGTCCACTGAAGTAGTCCGACAACGTTGGCGGTCGCCTAACAAGACAAAATAGAGGAATCTTCCCTTCTGTCAGGCGCACCAAAGCTGTACACGTGTAAAAGGATTATGTACCCTGTCAGAGGAATACTACTTCTATAAATACCCCACTAGTACTATTTTGCAGGTACATTCCCTCACACTCACAATTCTTATCTCTCTCTCTACTTTCTCTCTCTAAAAACTATTTGGACACGTGCTGACTTGAGCGTTGGAAGGGGTTTCCTCGCATCCCCCCCGAGGGTTGTTCACGTTTGCTTCCTGTTCAATTATTCACCAGCGGACGCCAACTCCAATCCTTGGCGGACTCTTTTCAAGACCGTCAACCGTTTCATAACCGGAATAACATGGCGCTAGATGGAGGGCCTCCCATCTTTGTGAACGCTATCATGGATAGAGCAAACAATGACAGCCGTGATCCATCAGGGTTCGAAACCGGTCAAGGATCTACGCCACCCATCACTACCGGACCACTCGGTGCACCTAAGTTCAGCACCAGGATGACCGAGAACGTCAATGAGCAGCAAACTCCTGAGAACAATGTATCTCAGGTAAACACTGGTGGCGGACCACTCAACCTGACTTAATTAAATCAGTTCTCTCCAGAGCAGCTACAAACTGTAGCGTCCTTCATCCAAATGTTACAAGCGAGCACTCCTCAGCCTAACAACACGCCTACTCCTAATGCAAAAGGTGGTCAACTTCGTAGGCGGATGACGCCCATGACTAGTCGCAATGCTGATGGCACACCAGTAAGGAGAATGCGTACCTTCACTCAAGAAGGACGCTAGATGGAGAGACTAATCGATGATCTAGAGTATGAAGAAGCTATCCTAGAGACTGAGGATCTCAACAACTCTGAAGATGAGAATCAAAGCCGTTCTCATCGAGAATATAACACTAATGGTGCAAGAAATTATTCTACTGGCGGGCACTTATTGATCAAGCCTAAGTTGTCTCCCTTTTTTCCAGAAATCTTGAACCACCCCATGCCAAGGATCAAGATGCCGTCCTGCAAGTATGAAGGCACCTCAGCTCCGGATGACCACGTTGCAGCTTATGAAGGGCACATGTATTTGTACACCCAGGTGGACGCCATATGGTGTAAGGTTTTTCCATCCACTCTGACCGGGATTACCCAGACGTGGTTTAAGAGTATCAAGGCGGGTAACGTTTCTAGTTTTTCTCAGCTTTCATCGATGTTCAGCACTCACTTCGTAAGCAATAGGCGCCGTGAGCGCACAACTGGCGAGTTATTATATATCAAGCAGCGTGAGACCGAGAGCCTACGAGATTTCGTCGGTCATTTTAATACTGAGGCAGTCACTATTCCTCGTCTGCAGAAGGACGTGGCCGTCCTAGCTTTAATCACTGGGCTGAGAGAGGGGTCCGCGTTCAGGAGCTACCTGGGCCGCAAGACCTTCACATCTCTAGAGCCAGTTCTAAGGAAGGCAAACGACTTCATCAGAGGTGAGGAGTTTGATAATGCCGCTAGCAGCTATAGCCGCGAGCCTGAGAAGAAAAAGGAAGAGAAGCAAAAGAAGGAAATGGGTCGTGATAATGATCGCGGCCGAGATGAAAGAAAGCAAGAGTCAAATGTGGTCAAGAAAGGAAACGACCGTGAGAAGTTTGAATACAAAGATAAGTTCGACGCGTATACACAGCTCACGACCTCTAGAGCTCAGATATACTTGACGAACAAGGACAACGATAAATGGCAGCGTTCGAAGCAAATGTTTCATAAAAACCGCGACAAGAGCAAGTGGTGTGACTTCCATGGTGATCACGGTCACACTACCGAGAACTGTAGGCATTTGAAGGATAAGCTGGAAGATCTGATAAGACGGGGTTACTTCACTCAATACAAGGCTCAGTCAAAGAATGGGGACGTGGTAAAGCCTAGTAACCCTAATGTGCAATCGCGGGTTGCAAAAATCCATGTTATAAGTGGCGGTCCGATTCACGGCGGCAGCATGAACGAAGGAAAGGCAAGCCTGAAAGAGTCCAGGCCCCAATTCAATTTCAATGAAAGTATGCAATGGAGAAAGCCGCTAGTGATGCCCGTCATGTCTTTCACGGCGGAGGATGCGAAACATGTCGTTTACCCCCATGATGACCCTCTAGTGGTCACATTGAAAGTATCAAACTGTGTGATCCATAGAATTCTCGTAGACGGAGGAAGTTCTGCGAATATACTGTATTTCTCAACCTTTGAGAAGCTGATGATTGACCGGGAACATTTGAAGCCTGTTCGTTACCCAGTAATTGGGTTCACGGGGGCGTCAGTAATTCCCGTGGGTTTGATAACCCTACCGGTCAGGGTAGGAGAAGATGAAGACGCAAGAGATGTAATGACGGAATTTTTGGTAGTTGACGTACCAGGAGCTTACAATGCTATTATCGGACGCCCCTTTATCCATGACGTCCAAGGAGTTGTGTCTACTTACCATCTGACTATGCTGTACGTTTCCAATCTTGGGACAACATCAAAATTAAGAGGAAATCAAGAGATGGTAAAATCATGCTATCTGACAGCGTTGAAGCAGCCGGCAAGAAGAATTCCGGTAGAAGATTTGAATCCGCCAACTCGGAAGCAGAGGCGAGCTCAGAGGAAAGCCCGGGCAAATGAAGCAGAATCCGAGAAGGGGAATGAAGAGATGATGGAAATATCGATGGAAGAGCTGGAATCTAGGCCTGATGATGCGCCAAGACCCAGGCCCGATGGGGAAACAAAGCAGGAGATGCTAGCTGAAGATCCGGCAAGGACAGTTGCTGTCGGAACGGACATGGACCCAAAGGTCAGAGTCAACCTGGTGACTCTCCTACGAGAAAACGTTGATGTCTTCGCGTTCTCGGCGGACGAGATGCCGGGAACAGACCCGACCGTGATGGTACATCGTCAAAATGTTGACAGCACTGTCCGTCCTATCAAGCAGAATAAGTGGAATTTTTCAATTGAAAAGAACAAGGCCATCAAAGAGGAAGTTGATAAGCTGCTGGCGGCTGATTTCATTGAGCTGTGTGATTACCCAGAATGGTTGGCCAACGTGGTCATGGTGAAGAAAGCTAACGGTCAATGGAGGATGTGTGTAGATTTCACAGATCTCAATAGAGCATGCCCAAAGGACTGCTATCCATTATCGAGAATAGACCAGTTAGTAGACTCTACTAACGGTCACGCATTGCTGAGCTTTATGGATGCGTTCTCGGGCTATCATCAGATCAGCTTGCTCGAGGCCGATAGAAAGAAAGCAGCGTTCATCACGGACTGTGGTGTGTACAATTATAAGGCGATGTCGTTTGGGCTCCATAATGCAGGAGCGACATACTAAAAGCTGGTCAACAAAGTATTCGCGGATCAGAGGGGGAGGAACATAGAAGCATATGTTGACGACTCCATCGTCAAGAGCAAAACTGACCGTGAACACTTAGACGACCTAGAAGAGACTTTCAGAACATTGAGAAAATACAAGATGAAGCTCAATCCAATGAAATGTGTCTTTGGGGTAAGAGCAGGGAAGTTCTTAGGTTTTTTGGTAAGCAAGAGAGGGATTGACACGAATCCAGACAAAGTTCAAGCTGTCATGGATCTACCTGAGCCAAAAAGAGTCAAAGATATTCAGAGGCTGACAGGAAGAATGACGGCCCTCACTCGATTCATTTCAAAATCAGCAGACAAGGTTTTGCCTTTATTTGCACTGCTGAGGGGGAATAAGAAGTTCGAGTGGGGAGAGGAGAAAAGCAAAGCATTCCTGGCGGTAAAAGAGCATCTGAAGAGCTTACCCACCATTACAAGGCCCGAGACTGGAGACACATTGCAATTGTATATCTCGGCCTCGTTTAAAACGGTCGCGACCGTGTTGTTAGTGGAAAAGGAGAAGATTCAGCAGCCTATATACTTTGTCAGCCACATCCTTAACGGCCCGGAGAGCCGTTATCAGTTGATTGAGAAGATGGCTTTAGCTGTGATAAATGCCGCCAGGAAACTCAGGCCATACTTTGACTGTCATCCCGTCCAAGTTCTAACCAATCAGCCGTTAGAAAAAGCTTCACAGAAGATGGATAGTTCTGGCCGCTTACTGAAATGGGCCGTTGAATTATCAGAGTATGACATTTAGTACAAACCCCGGACCGCTATTAAAGCGCAGGCCCTGGCAGATTTTATTGTGGAAGCTTCATATGAGGAAGAAGAAGTGAAGGAAAAAGAAACCTGGCTACTAGAAGTTGACGGTTCCTCCGCTGTTAGCGGATCTGGAGCTGGAATTGTAATGACCAGCCCAGAGGGAAATTCATTTGAGGACGCAATCAAATTCGCATTCCCGGCATCAAACAACGAAGCAGAATACGAAGCAGCTATTGCCGACCTAAGAATGTGCTTGGCGGCAGGCGCAAAAAATGTTTTCCTGAAGACGGACTCGCAGTTGGTTAGCGGGCAGCTCAAAAGAAAATTTTAAAGTCAGGGAGGCCAACATGCAGAAGTACGTGGAAAGGGCCAAGGAGTTGATTTCTCAATTGAATCACTTTGAAATTCAAGCAAAACCCAGGACCGAGAACACAAAAGCTGATGCACTATCCAAATTGGCCAGCTCTGATTCGTTCAGCGTCTAGAGGACCGTCATAGTGGATATCCTGAAGGAAAAAAGCATCAAGGAAAAAATCGTGACCGTCAACCTATGATCCTTCGTCCGCCAAAAAGCTGAAGCGAAAAGCAAATTGGTACATCATATACCAAGATGAGCTGTACAAGAAATCATTCAGTCTGCCTCTGCTAAAATGTGCAACCGCATGTGAATCCGCAAAGATTCTTGAGGAGATACATGAAGGTATTTGCGGTAATCACATTGGCGGCAAAGCTTTAGCGTTAAAAGCGTTGAGAGCAGGGTTTTATTGGCCAAGTATGCTGGCGGACGCTCAAGGCTAAATCAAGAAATGCGATAAATGCCAGAGGTATGCACCCGTCATCAATCGGCCCGCCAACGATTTGCAACCTATTCTCTGCCCGATTCCGTTCGCTCAGTGGGGGATGGACATCCTAGGACAATTCACCACAGCGACAGGAGGTAGGAGATTCCTAATTGTGGGAATTGACTATTTCACAAAGTGGATAGAGGTGGAACCAACAGCAAAGATAAAGGCGAATCAAGTCGAAAAGTTCATCTGGCAGAATATTATGACAAGATTTGGGATTCCCATGGCTATCGTCTTTGACCATGGCGTCCAATTTTATTTCTGTCCCATACAAGCTTTCTTGACGGATTTTCGAGTGAAGTTTGCTTATTCAGCAGTATGCCATCCTCAAAGCAACGGGCAGGCAGAAGCCGCGAATAAACAAATCTTTATTGCTTTGAAGAAAAAGCTAGATGAATTTAAAGGAGGGTGGGCCGATATGGTACCAACAGTGCTCTGGGCAAATAGAACGACAGAAAAAGAAGCAACGGGAGAAAGCCCTTTCAAGTTGGCCTTTGGTGCGGAAGCAGTGTAATCATATTTATAACCCCTAATCATGATTTTAATGAATATGATAATATAACAATGAAAATTACAAAACCATGAATCAAATATCTAAACTTCACAAGACAACATTCTGCACAACTCATGGAAACAAATAATCATTACCAACTACATTAAATAAATCATGTAACTCTTTTGTAAATTTACTTGAAATATAGGTACAACTCATGAACATATGCATTCATCACAGTACCCACAACAAGTATTACCTGGCACAAAAATAATGTAACTAACAGAACCAAACAAAAAAAAAGAGAATAGAACTAAAATATAACTAACAAGCTATGTCCCACGTAATCAGAAGGTAAGAAGGAGCAGTACAAGAACTAAATAAGCATTTGCAATATACAACCATCAATTACCATCATCAACCTCGTACACAATCGCTAGAACAAGATGAACATGCCACGAAAACAGAAGATAGTAGAGCAACATAACAAAAATAACAGCCCAACAGTGGTAACAAAACATTGTCATAACCACTCATATTCCATCCATACTTCAACAATATACTTAGACTTCAAGAGTTCATGCTTAAAACATATGTTAACAAGAACATGAATGGTGCGTATAACAACTTCGGATATCGACCGAAATGTAATAATCATGGCCCTAAATTAACACAACTTGAAATCAAATTCACAAGTAACCAATAATCATATAGTTCATGGAAACTCATGGAACAACATACAATATATAATTATTCCCACCCAAATTCCTAAAATCATACTAACCCAACCTAATTATTAAAACTAATATAATCCCTATGCGAATTCTAACCGTTCTAGGAAATTCGTTAGTTACCTTTGAAGACCTCCAATTGCTTGCGTTCTTCTTCTTGAACATAATAAAATTCCATTACATGTTGTTGTGTTCTGACTCAGATTCACGACAATTGAAAGCTCGGATTCGAAAGTGCTTTCAAAATTTGAGAATGATCCAACGGTTAGATCTCCGGCGTTTGTCTTTTTCCTGAAGGTGTGGCAGGAAAATCCGAGATGAACTTTTTCCTCTCTCTTTCTCTCTTCAAAAGGTCGACGGATTAGGGGAGATTGGGATGATTTTTCTGATCAATTTCCAGCAGCAAATTGGTTCTAAAAGGGGGTTAGAAGAGCTAGAATGGTGGGAATTAATTTGGGTATTAAAGTGGAGGTTACAAAGGGGTTACAAGGGGAGTTATAAGGTGGTCAAAAGTCACCTCTCATACTTCAAAAAGTCTGATTTTTGGGACAACATTGGAAGGGGTTTTAGTTGCACAATTTAAAAATTGTTACGACGGTCCAAGTGCTAGAACGAGAAAATTAAAATACCAGCTCAAACGCGCAATGTATATACTAGAAAATATATAATTTCTAATCAAATAAATTTTATAGAAGTTGAAATCAAACAAGATATGTCTGGTTTGTGTGTAAATGAGCAAAAGTCTAATTTTTATACTGCTGGGGTTAGTGCTGAAGATATTAGGAGAATACAAGATATGTCTGGTTTTGTTCATAGTAATCACCCTTTTAAATACCTTGGAGTCCCTATATGTGCAAAAAAAATTGCCATAGCTGACTATAAGAGTATTGTAGAGAGGATGGTTGCTAGGATAAAGGTGTGGAGCAGTAGGAACATTTCCTATGCAGGCAGAATACAACTCATTAATTCAGTCTTGGTTAGTATTCATGTTTATTGGAGTCAAGTGTTTATTCTGCCAAAGGCTGTTATGAAGGAGATTGAACAAGTTTGTAGAGCTTTTTTGTGGAGTGGCAACTGGTTCACTAATAAACCAGGGAATGTAGCATGGCAACAAATTTGTACTCCTACTCACGAAGGTGGTCTGGGCATCAGAAGGATTTTGGAATGGAACAAGGCAGCTCTAGCAAAATATGTTTGGGTTATAAATGCAAAACAAGATAACCTATGGATTAAATGGGTTAATGAAGTGTACATTAAAGGTGCTAATTGGTGGGACTATGTGCCACCAAGTGATAGTTGCTGGTATTGGAAGCAAGTTTGCAAAAGTGAAAGAGGAAGTGAAAATTCATTTCAGCCAACAGGAGCTTGCTGGGATTCCTCAATTTAGTATAAAGAAGATGTACAAGAAGATGGTTGGTGAATCTATGAAGGTTCACTGGGACAAGTTCATCTGGAACAGACTTTCTATCCATAAGGATAGGGTGATTAGCTGGCTGGTGATGCATCAAAGGTTGCGCACAACAGATAAGTTATTGTAGTTGGGTGTTACTGATAATGATAAATGTCAGTTTTGTGCTGGTGACACTAGTAGAATAATTGCTTATTGCGGCGGTCATTAAGTGGCCTATTGCAGCAATTTAGGGCGCAACAATAGGTAATTACCTATTGCTGCGGTTTTTAACCGCAGCAATACTTTAATTTATTGCTGCGGTTTCTACACAAAACCGCAGCAATATGTATTTTTTAATATTAAAAAAGTAGACTTATTGTTGCGGTTTTGGGCCAAAACCGCAGCAATAGGTGCACTTTTTTAAAAAAAATAAATTTTTGAAATCAAGATCTTCATACTATTTTCAAAATTAAGATGCAATACAAACTTAAAGTAACTAAAACCCACCGGTACAACAAATTCAATCCATGTATTGAGTATAAAATCATAAATAATGAAAATAAAACAATTATAATATACAAAAGATAAAATAACGAAATCAGAAAATAGAATGGGGAACTAAAACTAACTAAAGAACAAATTAAAACTAATTACATACAAAAATTTACAGGAACCGACTAACATAAAAAAAAATGTAAAAACAAAAGAATACAAATCTACTACATCAGATCTAAATCAAAAAAAAAAAAAAAACAAAATTACAGCCCGACTAACATCAGATTTGGTGAGCACGTCCGGTGACGAGGTCGAGCGGAGAAAGGCCGTCTTTGTCTTCGTCCGGTGACGGTTAAAGCGATAAACAAAGACCGACGAACGACGAAAAGGCCGACGAACGACGAATAATGACCGACGAACGACGAGGAAAGGCCGACGAACGACGAGAAGGAGAGTGAGGCAAGAATCGGCGACCTCCTGCTGCGAAGTGTGAACTGATAATGTGAGATCTAGAGAGGGATAGGAGAGAAAGAGGAGGGAGGGAGGGGGTTAGCGTGAAGATGAATGAGGGGTGAAGATGAATTGAGTGTGTTTAGCCCTTCAGATTTAAGATGAAGAACGAATGTGAGAGGAAGGCTGAGTAAGAAGGAGACTGAGAGAGGAGGGAGAAGAGTGAGAGACGGCGCCTAAGGTATGAAGAATGAGGGAGAAGGAAACCCTAGCTGGGCCTTTTATTTTTTATTTTAAAAGTCTATTGCTGCGGTTTTTCTAACAACCGCAGCAATAGGTTCAAATAGTATTAAAAAAAATTATAATAATCTATTGCTGCGGTTTTTGGTGGGAACCGCAGCAATAGATTTGGTCAAATCTGTCAAACAATTTTGAGTTAACATCTATTGATGCGGTTTCCAGCCACAACCGCAGCAATAGGTTATTTTTTTTATTTTTCCTTTTCTTTTAACGTGATTTATTGCTGCGTATGGGTAAAACCGCAGCAATTCAGCCGCATCAATAAGCAATTATTCTACTAATGTGGTAGTGAATCTCATGAGCATTTGTTTTTTAGATGCTCTTATGCTAAAGCTGTGCTGAGTAAAGTTAAATAGTGGCTGAAAATGCAATCTTCTGAAGATCTTTATCAGAGACTAGTGTTGTTTTTGGGTAATAGCAGGAAGTCCTTTGTGAGGAAAAGAGTTATTGGAGCAGTATTGAATGGGTTGGTTTATAATATCTGGTGGGCAAGGAATGAAGCTGTCTAGAACTTTGTGGTCTGGCGCCCATAATTGATCTTTTTGAAGACTCAGAAAATGGTTATGAATAGAGTTATGTATAGTTCTAAAGATAGAAATTGGATAGAGGAATTAAACAGCTATATTGTATAGTTTTCTTGTTTCCTTATGTTGTATTCCATGTTTTGATGATGCCAAATACTTAGGTTATTATATAGTTTTTATTTTGCGAAAAATATAAAATTCCAAAAATAATGTAATGTTTATGCTTACTTTTATATCTTGTGGAGAAAGATTATTTATTTAATCAAAGTCAAGATTCTTCAAGTTGTTAGATATTGTGTTGCTGTTGCTTTGCTTGAAAATAGGTTGAAAAGTGCGTGGCATATATTGTGGAGCTAACTTGCTTGAAGCTCTCTAACTAACTCAACCCACTCGCTGGAATTAAGCCCACTAATGGATAAGTGGAGCGGTTTATTTCCGTTGCAATAAACATGGAGAAAGTGCAGCAAATTTTGAGCCATGATCTTCACACCACTACAAGCGAACATCATGGTGAACATGGACCATTAAATCTCCAGAAGAAGAGGAGATTGTAGCAGCTATATAAGAGGAAGATTACTTGAAGAAAACTAATAACTTTCTTCAGCGAAAAATTGAGAATTACTTAGAAAGTTTTCTTGTCATTTCCTCTCTTATTCAACAAGCATACTTTATAATATTCATAGTGTTTGAGTGAGAGAAAAATTTGAGAATATCCTTGTAATCAAGAGAGAGAAAGAAAGAGAGAAAATAGAAGACTTCGAGTGAAGTCAAAGTAAGTGTCATCAGTTTAGGGGGAACTAAGTGACTGGGAACAAGTTCCTAGAGGAACAGAGAGGGTCCATTAATAGGTTGTAAAAAGATCGAGTTTTTTGGCCTATTATAGTAAAGAGAGTTTGAGTTAAAATCCCTCGTGGTCAAGGTTTTTCTTCCTATTGGGCCTAGGAAGTTTTTCCTTGTAAAAATCTTGTGTGTTTGTCTCTTTCGCTTTTAAGTTTATTTGTAATTCCGCAATACAATTCGAAAATTTCCCCTCAACTACAATTCACACCCCTCTTGTAGTTGGTCTAGTGTTCATACTAGAATAACAATTGGTATTAGAGCCTAGTACCTCAAGGATTAGCTAACACTGAGGAGATTGTACCTGGAACAATGAACACTACGGGACAAAAGCTTGATGAAGGGTATTCAACTCAACGCCCACCTATGTTCAATGGCAAGCATTATCCATACTGGAAGAATCGTATGGAGATATTTATCAAAGCTGAAAATTACCAAGTATGGAAGGTAATTGAAATTGGGGACTTTGAAGTCACAAAGAAGAATTAGAAAGGGGAACTGATTCCAAAACCACTTGCCGAGTTTGACAAAGATGACTTCGACAAAATGGAAATGAACAACATGGCCAAGAAGCTGCTTCATTGTGGTCTTGGTCCCAATGAACACAACCGAGTCATGGGATGTAAGACTGCTAAGCAAATGTGGGAACTCCTTCAAATCACTCATGAAGGAACAAGCGAAGTGAAATGATCAAAGATTGATATGCTTATGCATAAGTACGAATTATTTCACATGAAACAAAAGGAGCATGTTCATGACATGCTTACTCGCTTCTCAAACATCATAAACGAACTTGAATCTTTGGGAAAGATAATCTTTCCTGAGCAACAGGTTCGTAAGGTACTAAGGAGTCTAGCACAAGATGAGAAATGGATGGCCAAGACTACGGCATTGTTGGAAACAAAGGACTTCACAAAGTTCAACATTGAACAACTTGCTGGTTCCTTGATGACCCATGAGTTACATCTAGAAACTCATGAAACTGAATCATCGAAGCCTAAGGCTCTGGCCCTCTAGTAAGAGGAACAAGAAGATTCAGAAACTGATGATGAAGAAGCTGCGATGATTGTAAGAAGATTCAAGAAATTCTTCAACAAGAATTACAAAGGAAAGGTCACAAAGAAACCAACGAAGTTAAGTTGCCATAAGTGTGGAGGCCTTGATCATTTCATCAAGGAGTGTCCTCAGTGGGATAACGAGAAAGCAAAAGGGAAGTACAAAGAAAAGGGCAAGGAACAACAAAAGCCTTTCTCGAGAAATGATATGAAGAGAGCCATGGTTGCAGCATGGGGAGAGTCTGACTCAGAGGACGAGCAGGAACAAACTGAGGAAGAAACTGCCCATCTATGTCTCATGGCGAATATCGAAGACAAAGTGGAATCATCAAACCCCAAGGTAAGTTTTAATGACATTGAAGAGGAACTTACATAACTTAATAAAAGCCAATTACTAAAACTTTTATTAGAAGCCTTAGATGACTATAAGGAAGTTTGCACAAAAAGAGATCAATTAACTAATGCCTTGAAAGTCACTAAGAATCATTCTAATTGGCTTAACACATTAAAATGTGATACTGAAAAAAGATTCTTTGAACTTTGTGACAAGAGTAGAGTTTATCAAGAAGCATTTGAAAAAGTCAAAAACGAAAATTATCTTTTAAATTTGGAATTGGTAGAATTGAAATTGTTTGTTCCTGAAAGAACAGTCTCTTCAACTAATACCAGAATCAATGCTGAAAATTTGAAAAATGATTATGAAAATATTTTACAAGAAAATCTGGTATTAAGGAAGAAACTGGAACCCTCAAGGAACACGCTTCCTGATCTAGTCACTTGGATACAAAAATATCAAAACAAAAGAAGAGATGGTCTCGGTTTCAATCACAAGAAGAAGAACAAAAAGAAAAAATATGTTGATTTACCAAGTAGTAAAATATGTTCTTACTGTGGGAACAGTGGTCACATTGTTGTATTCCATGTTTTAATGATGCCAAATACTTAGGTTAATTTTACTATATAGTTTTTATTTAGCGAAAATTATAAAATACCAAAACTAATGTAATGTTCAAATTTGCATTTATATCTTGTGGAGAAAGATTAATTATTTAATCTAAGTCAAGATATCTAATTTATACACTTTGAATTTTTATCATATGGTATGTTTAATATTCTAGTAACTTAAGATCTTTGAATAAAAGATTCTTTAAGTTATTAGATTTTTTTGTTGCTGTTGTTGTGCGTGCAAAACAATTGGAGAATTGCGGTGCTTAAATTGTGGAGCTAACTCCTTGAGGTTCTCCAACTAACTCCTCCACCTACGCATTACTTGCTGGAAGATTAGACCACTAACGGATAGTAGTGGGACGTTTGTTTCCGTTGCAAAACTCGTGGAGAAAGTGCAGCGAATTTAGAACCATGATGTCCATTACTCTACTCACGCAATTTAAGGAGAACATGGAGCACAACATGACCAGTAGAAGATGATTTGCAGCAGCTATATAAGAAGAAATTATTCGAAGAAAAACTTAAGAACTTTTAAGCGAAAAAGTCAATTATTACTTAGAAAGTTTTTCTTGTAATTTCCTCTTTTATTCAACATACTCATTATTGTTATATTCATAGTGTGTGGGTGAGAGAAAATTCAGAGAATATTCTTGTATTCAAGAGAGAGAAAGAAAGAGAGAAGAGAGAAGACTTCGAGTGAAGTCAAAAGTGAGTGTCATCAGTTCAGGGGGAACTGAGTGACTGGGGAACAAGCTCATAGAGGAACAGAGAAGCTCCAGTATTAGGTTGTACAAAAGAGAGTCTTTTGGCCTAGTAAATTAAAGAGAGTTTGAGGGTCAAGGTTTTTCTTCCTATTGGGCCTAGGAAGTTTTCCTTGTAAAAATCTCGTGTGCTTGTCTCTTTCTAATTTCAAGTTTGTTTTAATTCCGCATTACAAATCGAAAATTTCTCCTCAACTACGATTCATCCCCCCTCTTGTAGTTGGTCTAGTGTTCATACTAGAATAACACACATAGTATCAGAGCCTAGTACCTCCAGAATCAGCTAACACTGAGGAGATTGTACCTGGAATAATGAACACGACGGGAGAAAAGCTTGATGAAGGGTATTCAACTCAACGCCCACCTATGTTCAATGGCAAACATTATCCATACTGGAAGAACCGTATGGAGATATTTATTAAAGCTGAAAATTACCAAGTGTGGAAGGTAATTGAAATCGGTGACTTTGAAGTCACAAAGAAGAATGAGAAAGGGGAGCTGGTTCCTAAACCCCTTGCCGAATTTGACAAAGAGGACTTCGATAAAATGGAGATGAACAACATGGCCAAGAAGCTACTCCATTGCGGTCTTGGTCCCCATGAACACAATCGAGTCATGGGATGCAAGACTGCAAAGCAAATGTGGGAACTCCTTCAAATTACTCATGAAGGAACAAGCGAAGTGAAACGATCAAAGATCGATATGCTCATGCATAAGTACGAATTGTTTCACATGAAACAAAAGGAGCCTATTCAAGATATGCTCACTCGCTTCTCAAACATTATAAACGAACTTGAATCTCTGGGAAAGAAAATCTCTCCAGAGGAACAGGTCCGTAAGGTACTTAGGAGTTTACCACAAGATGAAAAATGGATGGCCAAGACAACGACACTGTTGGAAACCAAGGACTTCACAACGTTCACCATTGAACAACTTGCTGGTTCCTTGATGACCCATGAGTTACATCTCGAAACTCATGAAACTGAATCATCAAAGCCCAAGGCTCTGGCCCTCAGGTCTGAGGAACAAGAAGACTCAGAAACTGATGATGAAGAAGCTGCAATGATTGTTAGAAGATTCAAGAAGGTCTTCAACAAGAACTACAAAGGAAAGGTTACCAAGAAACCAACGAAGCTAAGTTGTCACAAGTGTGGAGGCCTTGATCATTTCATCAAGGAATGTCCTCAATGGGGAAACGAGAAAGCTAAAGGAAGATACAAAGAGAAAGGCAAGGAACAACAAAGATCATTTTCGAAAAATGATATGAAGAGAGCCATGGTAGCAACATGGGGAGAGTCTGACTCAGAGGAGGAGCAGGAACAAACAGAGGAAGATACTGCCCATCTATGTCTCTTGGCAAATATCGAAGATAAAGTGGAATCATCAAACCCCAAGGTAAGTTTTAATGCCATTGAAGAGGAACTTACAGAATTGAATAAAAACCAATTAATAAAACTTTTACTAGAAATCTTAGATGATTACAAGGATATATGTGCAAAAAGAGATCAATTAAATAATGCCTTGAAAATCACTAAGAATCATTCAAATTGGCTTAACTCACTAAAATGTGATACTGAAAAAAGATTCTTTGAACTTTTTGACAAGATTAGAGCTTATCAAGATGCATTTGAAAAGGTCAAAAATGAAAATTATCTTTTGAATTTGGAACTGGCAGAATTGAAATTGTTTGTTCCTGATGGAACAGTCTCTTCATCTGATACCAGAAATATTGCTGAAAATTTGAAAAACGATTTTGACAATATTTTTCAAGAAAATCTGGTATTAAAGAAGAAACTGGAGCCCTCAAGGAACAAGCTTCCTGACCCAGTCACATGGATACAAAAGTATCAAAACAAAGGAAGAAACGGTCTAGGTTTCAATCACAAAAAGAAGAACAAAAAGAAAAAATTTGTTGATCTGCCAAGTAGTAAAATATGTTCTTACTGTGAGAACAATGGTCACATTATGTCTGACTGTTCCACTAGAGAAGAACGTATTGAGAGGAACACGTACCTAGTAAAACAGGTTTGGAAAATTAAGAAAGGCTCAAGTCCAACAATGGAACCCAAGCTAGACTGGGTTCCTACCACTAACTAGTTTGCTATGGTACAGGCTGAAGTGAGGGGGAACAACTTGTGGTACCTCGATAGCGGTTGTTCTAAGCACATGACAGGAGATAGATCAAAATTTCTCTCACTTTCAGTCTTCAATGGAGGAACTGTGACCTTTGGAGACAATCTTATAGGAAACATTGTAGCAGTTGGTAAGATTGGTAAATCTCAGTCACATTCCATAGATAATGTATTTTTGGTCGAGGGTTTAAAATATAGTTTACTTAGTATATCTCAGTTTTGTGATAAGGGAAATACAGTGAAGTTTACTAATGAGTCTTGTGTAGTCAGCAATGAAAGTACAAGAAGCAAGATCCTTGAGGGATCGAGGAATGGGAACACCTATGTGGTTGACCTGAACCTTGTTCCTAGGAATAATCTCACATGCTTAAGTGTGATCGAAGCTGATCCTTTTCTATGGCACAAACGATGTGGTCATGCAAGCCTGTCCCTACTGCATAAATTAAGTGGTAAGGACTTGGTGGTTGGTCTACCAACTATTAAGTCACTAAACCACGATGTTTGTGATTCATGTGTTAAAGGCACGCAAGTGAGATCCTCATTCAAATCCAAGAAAATGGTAAGCACACAAAGTCCATTAGAACTTCTTCACATGGACTTATGTGGCTCTGTACGCATCCAAAGCCGATGCGGTAAGAAATATGTATTAGTCATAGTAGATGATTTTTCGAGATACACATGGGTTATTTTTCCTCATAGTAAGGATGAAACGTTTGATAAATTTCTAACCTTTGCTAAAAAGATTCAAAGAACAAGTGGTTTTAAATTAAAGCATTTAAGATCTGACCATGGTACGGAGTTTGAAAACTCCAAGTTTGATGAATTTTGTAGCAATGAAGGTTTAGATCATAATTTCTCAGCTCCAAGAACATCACAACAGAATGGTATAGTCGACAGGAAGAATCAGACTCTTGAGGATATGGCAAGGACGATGATAATTGCAAGCGGTCTTCCGAAGAATTTTCGGGCTGAAGCAGTGAACACGGCATGCTACATCATCAATCGTGTCATGCTAAGGCCAATCACCATGAAGACTCCTTATGAGCTACTTAGAGGAAGAAAACCCAATATTTCTTATTTTCGTGTTTATGGATGTAAATGTTTTGTACATAACAAAAGAAAGGACAACTTAGGAAAGTTTGATGCTAGAAGTGATGAGGCTAATTTTCTAGGTTATGCTTTAAGTAGTAAGGCTTATCGTGTCTACAATAAGCGAACAATGTGTGTCGAGGAAAGTGTCCATGTTATTTTTGATGAGACTAAATCCCTACAGGAACAGAGTCACAATGATAACTTTGAAATTGGTTTGACTCGTCCTGATGAGTTTAATCAAAATGAAGAGGAACTAACCCCTGTAGGAAAAGAGAAGAAGCAAGTTCCTAATCCTAATAACCCTGTGCCTGATCTCCTTGAGGAACTAGCTACAGGAGGAACTCTGGAGGATCAAGGATCTCCTGATCCAGGAAAAGATCAAGTGAATCAACCACCGCAAGAAACTCAAGAAGCAACTAGGAGATTTGATCCAAAGCCTTGGAAACACCTAAATTATCATACTTTAGAATTGATAATAAGTGACATTGAAAAGGGAACTCAAACAAGATCCCAATTGAAGAATTTTTGTGCTTTTCATGCTTTCTTATCTATGACAGAACCTAAGGACCATATGGAAGCACTCAAGGAGGCTGATTGGATCAACGCTATGCAAGAGGAGCTAAATGAGTTCCAAAGGAACAAGGTATCACTAGTGGAAAAAACCTTATCTGTCACTTAGTACGATTCGGTTTTTTACAAAACCGCATCCGAAAATCATTAAAAAAATGGGAGGGAAAGGTAGGCGGAAAATCGATCCAGGTCCTTTAGTGAACCGGATTAGATTTTAGAAACGGCTTTGGTTTTCTAAAATCCGATGCGGTTCACTAGACCCGGATCGATTTTTTAGTTTATTTGCTCCCTTAGAAAAGCCCAAAAGGAATGGCTCGGCGTCCACATCTCTCGCCCAATCTATTTCCATCCCTCCCCTCCATCCTCTATCGATCCTTCATCATCAAACGCCTCTCCTCTACGATCCCTAAATCTGTGTACTTGGAAACACGAGAGAAACTCGCATCTAGAGCTCTCGAAATGGTACAATACTCTAGTAGATCCGTATCGGAAGAAGCTCGGCATCGGCTTACTCTCGAGCTTGAGAAGTTCGTCGCTCTTGCGGTATTTCAGTCCGTACTTCGTTTTCTACATCGTTGAGTTTTTTTGCTTTTTTGATGATTGAAATTTTGAATTCGATATTGCTTTTGCCGTAATTGAATCGTGTTTTACTTATTTGTGTCGGATTTCGCGGAATTTAGGGTTTTTGTGATGTGTAGGTTGATTATAGCGAGGTTAGGGTTTTTAGGGATCGATCTTGTGAGGAATTGAGCGGAATTAGGGTTTTAGGTTCGTTTTGTGTGTTTTGAAGAGTAAAAGTAATTGATGCCGATGATGCCGATGAATTGTTTCGTGCTTCGAAGTTGATGAATTCCGAATGTACGATTCGAAAACAAGTTGTATAGGCGTGATTTTCATCTTCGCCTTCATCTATATTTAGTTTCGTTTTTTGATTTAGTTTTAATTACTTTATAGGGTTTGTCGAATCTTTAATTTATTTATCCGTGATTTGATTGTAAGATCATGTCATCAAAGTAACAATTTTGCAATGAATTATCGCGATGCCAAGATCCAACAGGGGAAGATTGGCCTCTCATTCAACACATCCCTTATATTCATATTGCTAACCTATAAAGTATAAAGTAAAAAACTCTCCTCCATAACTCTCTCGTCAAACCCAACTTCTTCTATTCATATTGCTAACCTATAAAGTATAAAGCTGAGGTTGATGAAGATGAAAAGAAATTAATCCTCACATTCCACAAGTATATGTCTTATGCTCCTTGGTATCTTAATTCAAATAAACCTCGTGAGTTTCTACGTACTTTTTGATTTGGGTTATTTTTGTTTATTCGGTTTGGCGAATCGAAATTGTGGAACTAACCAATATTATTGGTGGGTTTTCGAGTTTGAAGCATCAAAGGAAATGGAAATCGGACCCTAATTATACGAAATCATGGTATAACGAGAGGTGAGAAGGGTTTTCGGGCGAGAGAAGTATAGGAAGGGTTCTTGTGCAAAGTAAGTTAATTTTTCGCAATACTCCTTATGTTGCCTAAAGTTTTATCCTTGGTAAATATATTCTTGCACTCCTTCTGTCGCAATTTGGTTGTAAGATTTGCTTTGTTTTCAACGGTCTCCTGGTTGCACCTTTGACCATCGATATATTTAGTTACGTATTAGTCCAAATTATTAAATATCATGAATACACACATTGAAACAAATCGGACAAGTGATATTCTTTTGAATTAATGAAATAATAGGGTCATAATTGATGTAAAAAGCAAATGTCCCAATGAGAGGGAGTATGTAATGGAGCTACCTCGGATAGAGGTAAAGTGAGAGCTTTACATTGTACGTTGTACAATCAAATGAGCCCTTTTTTTTTTGGAAAATTTGTTAGATTTTACGGAAGGAGGTTATGTTTCTCCTACGCGGATCTCTTTACATTTTCATCCTGCAACTTAGTTTCTAGTTATTAGACCCCATTCCTTCTTTAATAAAACCAAAGAGGATAGAGAGAGAAAGGCATGGGCCATGGGGTACGTTTCATTACGTGTTTTAATTCTTTACCTGGATATAATTGATAATTACGGGTTTTCATTCTCTTCATAAGATGCACATTTCATGTTTATTTAGCTACTTATTGCTTCTTATTGGGATATGGGACTTGCCCCACTTTTGAAAATGAAGTTCAATATGTAACCCGTCGACTCCAAATTTGTTTTCTAGTAAAATTTTGTTTCATTGGTTTTTGATGGCCAACTATGTTTTCTTTTGTTTTTCTTTTAAATTAATTGGGTATATGAGGATTTAATTTACTGGCTCTATAATATGTGTGGAATTGGAACACTTGTTTCTATGTTTTCCGGATGCCAAACCTTCTATTCACTTTACTTGATTCTAATGCTTTGATTAGTTCTTTCCCACAAGTTCATATGTTGACATATTTATTTTGTTTCTCGTTGCTTCCGAGTTGTTAGCAGCTGAACCGGGTGTTTGTTCATGACCCCTTTCTACTGCAAGCGGCTACCCTGTTTTCATTAATTCTTTAAAAATAGAGTAAGGTTTCCGAAACTTTGATCTAAGAAGAACAAGGATAAATATTCTCGATTTGAGAGAGAAAATCTCACGAGAATGTGAGTGATGAAGAATGCAATATGACCTTCCAACTTGAGATTACAAGCTAAGTTAATTACTATATATACACGATGAGAATAGAAGAGAAGAAGAGAGGGTGAATCACAATTGTACATAACAAACTAACAACCAAGTAGTTAACTGAATCCTAACTAACTAAATGACATCAACAATATCTTATTGTTTCTTATAGTTTCACCATCCTTTGGATGCTATAAGTCACACACACTATGGCTAATCTTCATTATGATATACTAGAATACGGAATACCATTATGGATAAATAAATAATTTACTTTATAGGGATCATGAGTCTTTTTCTTTGCTGTTGTTTTCCTTTTCACTCTTATGTCCATCAATGCGGGCCATGAATTTAAGTCCAAACTGCTATGAGAATCCAAAGCAAGTGAAATGTGGTGATGAAGGGATTGACGAGAATCGGTAGTTTACCGGATAAGATACTTGGGCTTATACTTTCTCTTCTTCCAACAAAGAATGCGATTGGGGAGTAGTTTATTATCACGCGAGATGGCGGTATCTTTTTAATCCGATAACCGACTTTGATTTTGATGAAACCCTCATGTTTCATCCTAGAGGTTCCATGGTAGACGGGTCATTGGTTGACGCATACTTTAATTTCCTTAACCTTAGTTCGGAGAATGCAAGTGGTCTAGCGCTTTCAAGGATTTTGTGGATTGAGTTTTGATGCTCGCAGATCCCACACACATCACCAAGTTCCGCCTTAAATCTAAAGTGGGCTCTGGATGTTTAGATGTCAATACATGGATCAAGTTTGCATTACTTCATGGAGTGACGAAACTTGATATCTTGACGCATGAGTTTAAGTCTAGTGTGCTACCACTATCACTTTTCGTTGGTGAAACATTAGCGGTCTTGAAGTTGCATGGAAAATTCAAAATGAACCTTCCCGCATCTTAACAAGGAAAGACTTTGTAAGATCTCCGCCTTTTTCTACAAATTACACTCACTCACACTAATTACTTGCTTTATTCTTTCACCCTATTTCACTTTCATATGACTGTCCACGGACGAGTGGCCTTGGGGTAATGTTTCTTGCTCGTTGTTGCGTGTTTTTCGATTTGATTGGTGCTCATTTTGCTTTGTGTTGAATGCTAATAGGTTGAGCTGAATTTTTATGATACCACTTGGATCCTCAACTGCTAACATGGTTTCGTATTCGGACCCAATATGTACTAATATGGTCCCGACGACATCGTCTCTGTACTAAGTGGGACATCGGGGTTTTATGTATCTCGATATGTTTTACTTTGATATGATCCTCGGGAACTCTATGGTTGTTTTTATGGATATTTTATTTGCATTTTTATGATTATTTATGAGGTCAAAAACCTTCAAATCACTAACGTAGATTAACGATGTAGATTAAAGCATTGTAATGGTTATTCTTTGAATGCAATTTGTTGCGTCTAAGGTCTCAAGTCTTAACCTTCTTTCTAGTGGGCGAGGTTTGCTTGGTGGTTATCAAAAACACAATGGAACCATTCTTGTCATGGCAATGTGTTTCGGCTGGTTACTTTCTCTAATTGAGATCTTATTGTTATGTGATGCGTAAATGTTCATTCATGATATTATGAGATGATGATCGTCCGGCTCATTTTTTCTTGTCTCGAGCAATAGGCTAAACATCCGAACTGTTATCTTGTTGAGCATTATTGATTTAATTAGTTATTATTTGAATGCATTGCGGCAACAAAGGTTTGTATGGGAGGTCACAATTCAATATAACCTCTCGCAATGAACCTTGGTAAACCATCTTACCTCTCGCAATACGGTGGTGTCATATGTGTGTGTGTTTGTGTGGGTCCACACCGGTCGTCGGTGTCATTTTTATCGATGTCCTTTTTGTTCTTGTTTGAGCAATAGGCTAAACAAAAATGACTATAGATATTCAGGTCGGCAAATGGATCGTTCGGATTGGGATCAATCGTGTTTGGGTGGTGTCTTATCCGGTATAGGGTGCGGGTCATTCGCTCTTAGTTTATTATATTAAATTAGGGTATCCGATTTCGGGTACGGTTTAGGTGTTGGGTCGAGACTATTTTTAATTGGGCCAATTTGGGAAACACAAAAAGTATAGTGTTCATGAAGAGGCATCATGTTATCACTTTTCATCATGAAATTAGGGGGCATACACCCTTTTTCGTGAGAACTCATTGCTCTCCCTTTTCTTTTGGGCAGCTTCAACAGGTATTAGAAGAAAATCTTGATTGGGAGGATGTGCGGTGGTCCCAAACCCGTGTGCGGGTCTCTCGGAAAAGAATACCCGCTTTATTGTTGTTAACTCATCTACTTCTATTGTTTTCGGGTGCGCATTGTTATCCTGTTTGAATTTGTTTGTGATTTGCATATTTTTTTGTCAAGGATACTATGTCTTAATTTCAAGTCGTTGGTTTTTCTTTTGGGTGCGAGATGCGGCACCTATCAATCCGGGGATTTGACCAAGTCCGATCGTGTTATCGACGGGATCTTTGGTTTTGGTTAGCGGGCTTGTCCGTTGTATCCCAATTATCATCGAGAGGAATCACACCTCGGTCACCAGCATAATTTGTGATGTAGTAGCAACGAGCTCGTTGAGTTTGATGTTAAAATTATACTTCCTCCGTTCCATAATAAGTGAAACATAGGGATTGGGCACAAGATTTAATAAACATCACTTTCAAAAGCCAAAAAGCCACCCTTCATATTATCAAAAGGAGGAGAGAGAAAAGCAAACCACACAAGTTTGTTATGGGTACTATTGTAATTTTGTCACTTTCTTTTTTCCATTTAAGGTATGTTTCACTTATTTTGAAACGTTCTAAAATAGTAAGTGTTTCACTTATTATGGAACGGAGGAAGTAGTTAATATTTTTATGTATCTAATTATTTATGTTTATGTTTCAATTAAGCATAAATATGCTTAATAAAATGAGTATTGATATATACTATTAATTTTGTATCAATTAAAAATAAAAAATTGAAAAAAAAAATTTTTTTTTTTTTTTGGTTTTTTGGGGAGTTTACTGATCCGGTTTTGAAGGAAAACCGGATCCGTTAATATGATTAACTGATCCGGTTTTCCTTCTTAACCGGATCAGTAAATGATTAACTGATCCGGTTTAGGACCGGATCAGTTAATCTTTGAAAGCTGCTGCGAGCCCACCCGATGCGGACCAAAACCGGATCAGTAAGTCCGATTTTGACCGCATCGGATGGGCTTTTTTCCACTAGTGTATGGCACCTGGAGACAAAACTAAAGAACCAGAAGGTTATAGGACTAAAATGGGTCTTCAGGAACAAGCTTGATGAGCATGGAACTGTGGTAAGGAACAAGGCTAGACTTGTTGCCAAAGGTTATAATCAACAAGAAGGTATTGATTTTGACGAAACCTTTGCTCCTGTTGCTAGAAAAGAAGCAATTAGAATTTTGATTGCCTTTGCTGCCTTTATGGGATTTAAGTTGTACCAGATGGACGTCAAATGTGCATTTCTAAATGGTTTTTTAATTAAAGACGTCTATGTGGAACAACCTCCTGGATTTGAAAATCCGGAACTTCCAAATCAAGTCTATAAGCTTGATAAAGCTCTTTATGGGCTAAAACAAGCACCTAGATCTTGGTATGAAAGGTTGTCAAAATTCCTGCTCTCACATGATTTCATAAGAGGTAAGGTTGATAGAACCTTGTTCCTTCGATCAAAAGGAACAGACATATTAGTAGTCCAGATTTATGTTGATGATATAATTTTCGGTGCTACTAATGATCTTCTTTGCAAGGAGTTTGCTGATCTTATGAGTAGTGAGTTCGAAATGAGTATGATGGGAGAGTTGAACTTCTTTTTGGGATTGCAAATTAAGCAAACTGAAAGAGGAACAATGATTCATCAACAAAAATATGTCAAGGAACTGCTCAAGAAATATGGACTGGAACATTCAAAAACCAACCACACTCCCATAGGAACAAGAACAAGGTTAGATGAAGATTCAAATGGTAAGTGTGTAAACGAGAAGCAATATCGAGGTATGATTGGTTCATTACTATACTTAACTGCAAGTAGACCTGATTTTTCTTTTAGTGTTGGTTTATGTGCTCGGTTCTAATCAAATCCCAAAGAATCTCACTTAACAGCAGTTAAGAGAATTCTGAGGTATTTGAAAGGAAGCGATAACTTATGTTTGTTCTATCCTCGAAGTGATGTGTTTTAACTAGTAAGCTATTCGGATGCAGATTATGCTGGAGATTTAGTTAACCGCAAGAGCACATCAGGCATTGTCCAGTACCTAGGATCAAGCTTGGTGTCATGGAGCTCAAAGAAGCAGAATACTGTTGCCTTATCCACAGCAGAAGCAGAGTATGTGGCTGCTGCTGCATGCTTTTCCCAGGTCCTTTTGATCAAGCAACAAGTAAGAGATTTTGGCATTAAGTTTAAGTGTGTTCCTATCTACTGTGATAATACTAGTGCTATTTGTATCTCTAAGGATCCAGTTCATCATTCAAGGGTCAAGCATATTCACATTATACATCATTTCCTTAAGGATAATGTAGAAAAAGGTCTTGTCAAACTTGAATTTTGTCCAACTGAAAATCAAATAGCTGACATTTTGATTAAACCACTTCCTAGAGAAAAATTCGAGAAAATTCGCTTAGAGCTAGGGATGATTAGAATTCATTGAGTGTGCTACTTAAAATAAAACCCTTAGTTACAAAATCATTCACCGGATTTAAAGAAGGAAGGGAAAAGCCACATTTAATTCCTCTTCACAATTCCCATAAATTCTGCCCCAAAATAATAACCCATCAAATCAAACCAAAATTTACACGGCAATTAATCCTATTTACCCCAAAACCATTACCTCTGCAAGACCGCCTTTCTCTCTCTCTCTCTCTCTACACAAATCTGCCATCTTCATCTTACTCACCTAAAACCCTAAATGTCTCCCAAAAGAAAAACCTCCGAAGATACCAAAAATTTTCCAGCTGAAATATCTTCACCCCTGGTGGATTACAATGAAAGCGAGAATGAATCTTCTAACTCAAATGAAGATTCCCTGGGTTCTCAAGAAAATTCGGCTGAGCATGAAGTGATTTCTCCAAAAAAGGAAGACGATGTGGATGATGTTGAAATAGAGCAAGACAAGGAAGTCTTGGTTCCTACTAAAAGGGGTAAGAAATCTAAGTCTTCCAAGTATATAATTGGGTTTTGCGTTGATTTCACCTGGTGCAAGAAAATTAAATGGGGTCAATTTCTTGATCTTGTTAAGTTTCAAAATTGGGTTAAAGTGTTGAGTTTTGATGAGGGTCTTTATGAGAGTGAGATGAGCGAATTTATTGCTAGTTTCGAGAATAACGAGGGGCTGTGCATTAGTGTTGTTAATGGGAAACTTGTTAAGTTCACTGAAAAGAACTTAGGCGAATGGTTTGAGGTACCTACTGAAGGGTACAAGGATTATGTTAAGGGTAGGGCTAAGTTGAATGTTAATGGGGCTTCAAATTCTTCAATTCTGAGTTTCTTTAGGGGTAAGGATTCTGACATGTCCCTAGATCAGAAAGATGTATCTCCATATCATAAATTTCTGTTTCACTTAGTTTGGCGTTTTATTTTACCAAGAACCTCCAAGAGGACTCAAGCGAGCCTCATGGATCTTTCTTTGATGTTTTGCCTTGCTAAGAATATAAAAATCAACTTCCCTGCTTTAATGATCTCTCACCTTTCCTACTGCATTACCCACAACACAAAAGTGGGGTATGCCAACCTTATTTCAGTTATCCTCAAAAAGAACCAAATCAAACTGCCTTCTAGTACCTGTTTTGATCTAGAGCCTGATAACTATTTGACAAAAGAGACTCTATACAGGCTGTCTCTAAGGGTACAGGGTGGAAAGTTAGAATTTGAGGTAGCAGAACCAAAAGGAAGGGTAGAGACTGGGGTCAAGAGAAAGTTTGTGGAGGAGGTCAGTACTAAAGGACCTAGGTCAGTGAGGAAGAGCCAAAGAATTGCTGTGACCAAGGCTCCCAAGGAACAGGGTCAGGGTGCTGTTCATATTGATCTGGAGGAGGATTAAGCTCCTTCAGGATCAAGGACTGTTGATTTTCCCCTTCTCTCCACTACTGGTCTTCATGGGATTCTTCATTCAATTCAGGAGTCTCTGTCTCTCCTGCACACAAGAGTCCAGGGTGTTGAAGTCAGGATTGCCAGAGTTAATCTTCAACAGGAGCAGATCTTAGCAGCAGTGAAGCAAGGAGAGTCTGCATTTCGTGAGAAGATTGATCCTGTGGTCGCTTCTTTTGTTGTTCGCCTTAAGCCCTCCAAGCCCTAATCCCCTTCTCTATAATCTGATGAAACAATATTAATATTTTTTTTAGTTTGTACTAAACAATGGTGGTTTGTTGTTACAATCTTTTTATCACCCTTTTTGGATGTGAATCACACATCAGTTTCTGGTGATAAATTTGTTTTTGTTTCTCGTTTATCTCTTTTATCTCTTTCTATCTTTTATTATTTTACTTCTCTTTTTTCCTTCTTTTCCTTCTTTTATATTCATCCTGAACTCAGCTTGTGCATTTCTCATGACTATGTGCATTGATCTCATCTTAATATGCTCATTATAATGATTGGATGGCTAATATTATTAGAAGCGTGTTTGAGCTACTAAGCCTTGATATTGTTGTATATGATGCACTCTTGGAGTACTGCTGGGTACTTATTGTTTTTGATGATGACAAAATGGGGAAGAAGTAGAGTGGCACATAAAAATTCAATTCTAGTCTTCTTAAGTTTCTAGGTGATGATTTTTGGATTTTTCTTTTCCTTGTCTTGAAAACTGCTTTCTGTTTTCACTTGTTAAATTAGTTTTCGTTTTTATATGTTTGTGCTAGCTTGATTAGTATTAGTTTTATTTTTTAATCTTTTGTTATTTTTTTTAACACATTAGCTTTTGATTCTTTTGCTATAATTAGTTTTCTTTTTCTTTCTTTTATAAATATTTGTTTATTATATATTTTTATATGCCTTATATTTGCCATCATAAAAAAGGGAGAATATTGTTGTATTCCATGTTTTGATGATGCCAAATACTTAGGTTAATTTTACTATATAGTTTTTATTTAGCGAATATTATAAAATACCAAAAATAATGTAATGTTCAAATTTGCATTTATATCTTGTGGAGAAAGATTAATTATTTAATCTAATTCAAGATATTTAATTTATACACTTTGAATTTTTATCATATGGTATGTTTAATATTCTAGTAACTTAAGATCTTTGAATAAAAAATTCTTTAAGTTTTTAGATGTTTTTGTTGCTGTTGTTGTGTGTGCAAAACAGTTGGAGAATTGCGGTGCTTAAATTGTGGAGCTAACTCCTTGAGGTTCTCCAAGTAACTCCTCCACCTACACATTACTTGCTGGAAGATTAGACCACTAACGGATAGTAGTGGGACGTTTGTTTCCGTTGCAAAACTCGTGGAGAAAGTGCATCGAATTTAGAACCATGATCTTCATTACTCTACTCATGCAATTTAAGGAGAACATGGAGCACAACATGACCAGTAGAAGAAGATTTGCAGCATCTATATAAGAAGAAACTATTTGAAGAAAAACTTAAGAACTTTCAAGCGAAAAAGTCAATTATTACTTAGAAAGTTTTTCTTGTAATTTCCTCTTCTATTCAACATACTCATTATTGTTATATTCATAGTGTGTGGGTGAGAGAAAATTCAGAGAATATTCTTGTATTCAAGAGAGAGAAAGAAAGAGAGAAGAGAGAAGACTTCGAGTGAAGTCAAAAGTGAGTGTCATCAGTTCAGGGGGAACTGAGTGACTGGGGAACAAGTTCCTAGAGGAACAGAGAAGGTCCAGTATTAGGTTGTACAAAAGAGAGTCTTTTGGCCTAGTATATAAAAGAGAGTTTGAGTCAAAATCCCTCGTGGTCAAGGTTTTTCTTCCTATTGGGCCTAGGAAGTTTTCCTTGTAAAAATCTCGTGTGCTTGTCTCTTTCTAATTTCAAGTTTGTTTTGATTCCGCATTACAAATCGAAAATTTCTCCTCAACTACAATTCACCCCCCTCTTGTAGTTGGTCTAGTGTTCATACTAGAATAACACACATAGTGTCTGACTGTTCCACCAGAGAAGAACGTATTGAGAGGAACACATACCTACTGAAACAGGTTTGGAAAATTAAGAAAGACACAAGTCAAACAAAGGAACCCAAGCTAGACTGGGTTCCTACCACTAACTAGTTTGCTATGGTACAGGCTGAAGTGAGGGGGAACAACTTGTGGTACCTCGATAGCGGTTGTTCTAAGCACATAACAGGAGATAGATCCAAATTTCTCTCACTTTCGCCTATAATCGAGGAACTCGTGACCTTTGGAGACAATCTTACGGTGTAATATAGTAGCAGTTGGTAAGATTGGTAAATCTCAATCACATTCCATAGATAATGTATTTTTGGTCGATGGTTTAAAGCATAGTTTACTTAGTATATCTCAGTTTTGCGATAAGGGAAATTCTGTGAAGTTTACTAATGAGTCTTGTGTAGTCAGCAATGAAAGTACAGGAACCAAGATCCTTGAGGGAACGAGGAAAGGGAACACCTACATGGTCTACCTGAATCTTGTTCCTAGGAATAATCTCACATGCTTAAGCGTGATTGAACCTGATCCTCTACTATGGCACAAACGTTGTGGTCATGCAAGCCTGTCCCTACTGCATAAACTAAGTGGGAAAGACTTGGTAGTTGGTTTACCAATAATTAAGTCTTTGAACCACGGTGTTTGTGATTCATGTGTTAAAGGCAAGCAAGTGAGATCCTCATTCAAATCCAAGAAAATGGTAAGCACACAAAGTCCTTTTGAACTTCTTCACATGGACTTATGTGGCCCTGTACGCATCCAAAGTCGATCCGGTAAGAGATATGTATTAGTCATAGTAGATGATTTTTCAAGATACACATGGGTTATTTTTCTTCATAGTAAGGATGAGACGTTTGATGAATTTTTAATCTTTCCTAAAAAGATTCAAAGAACAAGTGGTTTTAAATTAAGACATTATTTAAGATCTGACCATGGTAAGGATTTTGAAAACTCCAAGTTTGATGAATTTTGCATAAATGAAGGGTTAGATCATAACTTCTCAACTCCAAAGACAGCACAACAAAATGGTGTAGTCGAAAGGAAGAACCGGACCCTTGAGGATATGGCAAGGAAGATGATAATTGCAAGCGGTCTTCCGAAGAATTTTTGGGCTGAAGCAGTGAACACGACAAGCTACATCATCAATCGTGTCATGCTAAGGCCAATCACTTTAAAGACTCCTTACGAGCTCCTTAGAGGAAGAAAACCCAATATCGCTTACTTTTGTGTTTTTGGATGTAAATGCTTTGTACATAATAATGGAAAGGACAACTTAGAAAAATTCGATGCTAGAAGTGATGAGGTAATTTTTCTAGGATATGCCTTAAGTAGTAAGGCTTATCGTGTTTACAATAAGCGAACAATGTGTGTTGAGGAAAGTGTCCATGTTATATTTGATGAGACTAACTCCTTGCAGGAACAAAGTAATGATGATAACTTTGATATTGGTTTGACTCGTCCTGATGAGTTTAATCATTATGATGAGGAACTAACCCCTGCAGGAAAAGAGAAGAAGCAAGTTCCTGATCCAGAGAACCCTGTGCCTGATCCAACCGAGGAACAAGCAACAGGAGGAACTCAGGAAGATGAAGGAACCCCTGAACCTGAAGAAGATCAAGTAAATCAACCACCTCAACAAACTCAAGATGCAACCAGGAGACTTGATCCAAAGCCTTGGAAACACCAAAATTCTCATCCCTTAGAATTAATCATAAGTGATATTGAAAAAGGAACTCAAACGAGATCCCAAATGATGAATTTTTGTGCATTTCATGCTTTTTTATCTATGACAAAACCTAAGGATCATTTGGAAGAACTCAAAGAGGCTGATTGGATAAATGCTATGCAAGAGGAACTGAATGAGTTCCAGAGGAACAAGGTCTGGCACCTGGAGACTAAGCCAAAGAACCAGAAAGTTATCGGACTTAAGTGGGTCTTCAGGAACAAGCTCGATGAGCATGGAACAATGGTAAGGAACAAGGCCAGACTTATAGCCAAAGGATACAATCAAGAAGAAGGTATTGATTTCGATGAAACCTTTGCTCCTGTTGCTAGGATAGAAGCAATTAGAATTTTGATTGCCTTTGCTGCCTTTATGGGATTTAAGTTGTACCAAAGGGACGTAAAATGTGCATTTTTAAATGGTTTTTATTTGAAGACGTCTATGTGGAACAACCTCCCGGATTTGAAAATTCAAAACTTCCAAATCAAGTCTATAAGCTTGATAAAACTCTTTATGGATTGAAACAAGCTCCTAGATCTTGGTATGAAAGGTTGTCAAAATTCTTGCTTTCACATGATTTCATAAGAGGTAAAGTTGATAGAACCTTGTTCATTCGATCAAAAGGAACAGACATATTAGTAGTCCTGATTTATGTTGATGATATAATATTCGGTGCTACTAATGATCTTCTTTGTAAGGAGTTTGCTGATCTTATGAGTAGTGAGTTCGAAATGAGTATGATGGGAGAGTTGAACTTCTTTTTGGGATTGCAAATCAAGCAAACTAAAAGAGGAACAATGATCCCTCAACAAAAATATGTCAAGGAACTGCTGAAGAAATATGGACTGGAACAATAAAAAACAACCACACTCCCATAGGAACAGGAACAAGGTTAGATGAAGATTCATATGTTAAGTGTGTAAACGAGAAGCAATATCGAGGTATGATTGGTTCATTACTTTACTTAACAGCAAGTAGACCCGATATTTCTTTTAGTGTTGGTTTATGTGCTCAATTCCAATCAAATCCCAAAGAATCTCACTTAACGACAGTTAAGAGAATTCTATGGTATTTGAAAGGAAGCGATGATTTAAGTTTGTTCTATCCTCGAAGTGATGTTTTTGACCTAGTAAGCTATTCGGATGCGGATTATGCTGGAGACTTGGTTAATCGCAAGAGCACATCTAGAATTGTCCAGTACCTAGGAACAAGCTTGGTCTCTTGGAGTTCAAAGAAGCAAAATACTGCTGCCTTGTCAACTATAGAGGCAGAGTATGTGGCTCCTGCTGTATGCTGTTCCCAGGTCCTCTGGATCAAGCAACAAGTAAGAGACTTTGGTATCAAGTTTAAGTGTGTTCCTATCTATTGTGATAATACTAGTGCAATTTGCATTTCTAAAGATCCACTTCATCATTCAAGGGTCAAGCATATTCACATTAGGCATCATTTTCTTAAGGATAATGTAGAAAAAGATCTTATTAAAGTCGAATTTTATCCAACAGAAAATCAAATAGCTGACATATTGACTAAACCACTTCCTAGAGAAAAGTTTGAGAAAATTCGCTTAGAGCTAGGGATGATTAGAATTCATTAAGTGTGCTACTTCAAATAAAACCCTTAGTTACAAGATTACACTAAGTGGCCAACAACATCTTGTGAATATATTCATCCATTGCACAGGCATTGTAAAGGACTCACATTAGTCTTCATAATACTCCCCTTATTGTCCATGCATATACTTGAGCAAAAATAAGTAAGGTCTTTGTACATATAGCTTGAACATGTAACATGCATGAGTTCACACCTTCTACTTCTTTTTATTTTTTCCACGTAAATATTATCTCAATTTTATTTTATTCTATTTTATTTTCTTTTCCATGAATTTATTATCTTTCTTCATTCATCCCCCACAAATAATTTTTTTTGGCAACGCTTCACCAGCGTTCATGTACAAACCGGAAAATAAAATAATTCATTGACTTTAAAGAAGGAAGGGAAAAGCCGTATTTAATTCTTTTTCACCATCCCCCATAAATCTTCCCCAAATAAAAACCCCATCACGTCAAACCAAATTTACACGGCAAAATCACCTCTTTTGCCCAAAACCAGTAACTCTGCAAAACCGCCTTTGTCTCTCTCTCTCCAAAACCTCTCAACTTCATCTTCTTCACCTAAACCCTTAATGGCTCCCAAACGAAAAACCTCCGATGATACCAAAAATTTCCCGGCAGAAAAATCTTCACCTCTGGTGGATTACAACGAAAGTGGGAATGAATCTTCCAACTCAAATGAAGATTCCCTGGGTTCTCAAGATAATTCGGCTGAAAATGAAGTAATCTCTCCAAAGAAGGAAGACGATTTGGATGACGCGGAAACAGAGCTAGAAAAGGAAGTCTTAGTTCCTACAAAAAGGGGTAAGAAATTTAAGTCCTCCAAGTACATTATAGGGTTTTGCGTTGATTATTCTTAGTGCAAGAAAATTAAGTGGGGTCAGTTTCTTGATCTTGTTAAATTTCAAAAATGGGCTAAAGTGTTAAGTTTTGATGAGGGTCTTTATGAGAGTGAGATGAGTGAGTTTGTTGCTAGTTTTGACAATACCGAGGGTTTATGCATGAGTGTTGTTAATGGAAAATTGGTCAAGTTGAATGAAAAGAATCTTGGTGAATGGTTTGAGGTACCAACTGAAGGGTACAAAGACTATGTTAAGGGTAGGGCCAAACTGAATGTCAATGGCGCTTCTAATTCTACTATTCTGGGTTACTTTGGGGGTAAGGATTCTGACCTGTCCCTAGATCAAAAAGATCTATCTCCTTACCATAAATTTCTATTTCACATAGTTTAGCGTTTTATCTTGCCAAGAACTTCCAAGAGGACTCAAGCGACCCTTATGGATCTTTCTTTGATGTATTGCCTTGCTAAGAATATAAAAATAAACTTCCCTACTTTATTGATCTATCACCTTTCCTACTGTATTACCCACAACACAAAAGTTGGGTATGCAAATCTCATTTCTGTTATCCTCAAGAAGAACCAAATAAAACTCCCTTCTAGTACCTCCTTTGATTTAGAGCCTGATAATTATTTGACCAAAGAGACTTTATCCAGGCTGTCTCTGAGAGTACAGGGTGGGAAGTTCGAGTTTGAGGTTGCAGAACCTCAGGGAAAGGTAGAGACTGGGAACAAGAGGAAGTTTAAGGAGGAGGTCAGTGCTGAAGGACATAGGTCAGTGATGAAGAGTCAAAGGATTGCTGTGTCCAAGGCTCCTAAGGAACAGGGTCAGGGTGTTGTTCATATTGATCTGGAGGAGGCTCAGGCTCCTTTAGGATCACAGGCTGTTGATTTTCCCATTCTCTCCACTACTGGTCTCCTTGGTATTCTACATTCAATTCAGGAGTCTCTGTCTCTTCTGCACACAAGAGTCCAGGGTGTTGAAGCCAGGATTGCCAGAGTTGATCTTCAACAGGAGCTGATCCAAGTAGGAGTGAAGAAAGGAGAATCTACAGTTCGTGAGAAGATTGACGATGTGGTCGCTTCTTATGTTGTTCGCCCCAAACCCTCCAAGCCCTAATTCCTTTTCCTTCCCTATAATCTGATGAAACATTGTTACTATTTTTTTTTTGTATTAAACAATGGTGGTTTGTTATTACTATATTTTTATCACCCTTTTGGATGAGAATAACACATCAGTTTCTGGTGATAATTTTTTTTTTGTTTATATCTTTTATCTCTTTTCATCTTCTATTATCTTGATTATCTTCTTGTCCTCTTTGCTTCTTTCCTTTATTTTTTCATGAACTCAGCTTGTGCATTTCTCATGTCTAAAGTGCATTAATCACATCTTAATATGCTCATTACACTGTTTGGATGGCTAGTATTATTAGATGAATGTTTGAGCTACTAAGCCTTGACATTGTTGTATATGATGCACTCTTAGAGTTCTGCTGGGTACTTAGTTGTCTTTGATGATGACATAAGGGGGAAGTAGAGTGACCCATAAAATAAAATTCTAGTCTTCTTAGTTTCTAGGTGATGCTTTTCGATTTTTCTTTGTCTTGTCTTCAAAACTGATTTCTGTTAGTTTAGTGTGCAAGTTTTAACTTTTTAGTCTTTTGTTAGTCTTGTTAGTTTTGTTTGTTTATTTTTAAACTCATTAGCTTCTGATTCTTTTGCTATACTTCGTTTTATTTTTCTTTCTTTTACTAGTATTTGTTAATTTTATATTTTTATGCCTTATATTTGCCATCATCAAAAAGGGGGAATATTGTTGTATTCCATGTTTTGATGATGCCAAATACTTAGGTTATTATATAGTTTTTATTTTGCAAAAAATATAAAATTCCAATATTAATGTAATGTTTATGTTTGCTTTTATATCTTGTGGAGAAAGATTATTTATTTAATCTAAGTCAAGATATTATTTTATACACATTGAATTTTTATTATAAGGTATGTTTCATATTCTAGTAACTTAGAATTTTTGCATAAAAGATTCTTCAAGTTGTTAGATATTGTGTTGTTGTTGCGTTGCTTGAAAATAGGTTGAAAAGTGTGTGGCATATATTGTGGAGCTAACTTGCTTGAAGCCCTCTAACTAACTCAACCCACTCGCTGGAATTAAGCCCACTAACGGATAAGTGGAGCGGTTTATTTCCATTGCAATAAACATGGAGAAAGTGCAGCGAAAATTGAGCCATGATCTTCACACCACTACAAGCGAACATCATGGAGAACATGGAGCATTAAATCTCCAGAAGAAGAGGAGATTGTAGCAGCTATATAAGAAGAAAATTACTTGAAGAAAACTAATAACTTTCTTGAGCGAAAAATTGAGAATTACTTAGAAAGTTTTCTTGTAATTTCCTCTCTTATTCAACAAGCATACTTTGTAATATTCATAGTGTTTGGGTGAGAGAAAAATTTGAGAATATCCTTGTAATCATGAGAGAGAAAGAAAGAAAGAGAGAAAGAGAAGACTTCGGTGAAGTCAAAGTAAGTGTCATCAGTTCAGGGGGAACTGAGTGACTGGGAACAAGTTCCTAGAGGAACAGAGAGGGTCCATTAATAGGTTGTAAAAAGATCGACTCTTTTGGCCTATTATAGTAAAGAGAGTTTGAGTCAAAATCCCTCGTGGTCAAGGTTTTTCTTCCTATTGGGCCTAGGAAATTTTTCCTTGTAAAAATCTTGTGTGTTTGTCTATTTCGCTTTTAAGTTTTTTTTTAATTCTGCAATACAATTCAAAAATTTCCCCTCAACTACAATTCACCCCCCTCTTGTAGTTGGTATAGTGTTCATACTAGAATAACACCTTAGTTCTTGGGGAGTCCAACCTAGTTGGTTTGCCCTCCTAAGGAAATGTATAGGTTGTAATTGTTGCATTTGGTGAATATAATTTCTTACTTAGCAAAAAAAAAAAAAAAAAAAACAAACAATATAATATATAATATTTTTAAGCAGTAAAATATTCTAATTTTCATAGAAAATAATAATTAAGGGAAAATAACTCGAAAAAATTATGAGCGAAAATCCGTAGTGTTACAACTACGAGCGCTAATTTTCAGCCAAGTATACCCCTGGAGTGGGACAAAGCTCTTCATCGACATGTGCCGGCCATAGCTCATGATATTCTTTTCACATATCCTTTCATTTTGCAAACTTATGCTTGTTTTGCAAATGTTTTTCATATATGCTATATATATACTATGCCTAACAATTCATTCCGGAGACCTATGACTGAACCTCACAATTCCCTCATAGCCCAACATACCTCTCACACAAAAGTCCCTCGACACAACTCACAATCACTCCACACGGCACAGCTCTTCCACTCTCTATTATATACAATCATCTAACAAATCTCTCGCCTAACACCAACAACACCATCACCTTACATCTTCTAAAATCTCACGCACCATTATCCACCTGATCCTCATGTTGCCTACGTGCCTACATTAATTTCCATACTTGCGACACATCATCAAACCACCAAAACAAAGCTTCTATACTTTAGAAACACATTAGGATAGAAAATCCTACAGCGTAAAAATTTTCACACTAATACAACGCAACATTTTTTTTGGGGCTTGTTCGATATTTGATCCAAAATCCGTACAAATCAACGACCCAGATAGGGGTATAATTTCTGAGGATCAATCAAAGTAACCATCTTTCTTTTGTTTCTTTATACTTATTATTATTTTTTATTGAAGTTACTCACATGCTATTCATAATGTAGATTAAATTATTTCCGCGACGGTAAGTATTGTATATTACACTAGTTCCCTGCGATATTTTCTTTTCTTATCTTTATTTCTTTTCATGAATATTATCTTATGTTTGATTGCAATATTTTTCATCTTGTATATTATTGTTATTCAAGACCTAAATAAATGTTCTAACGCTTAAATCAGATAACATGGACAACCTGCTATATGAACCCAGTAATTTTGATTACTAATGAACAAACCACTAAAAAGTAGTGTTTTATGTGTTTTATGAACCAACCAAGACTAATCTTTTTTAGGGTGCTCAAAAATATTATGTGGTTATTCTTTTTGCATATAACTTGTTATGAATCGTATTAAGTAGAGGCCAGCAATGGGCTAACGTGGTTCATGACCGTGTTCGTGCCCTCACCCCCGAACACAATTTTTGATTCATTACCATTAATGAAGTTATGGCGGGGAAATCTACATTGGATAAGTCTCAAAGTTGTCCCTAATGTTTTCCAATATCCAATTAGGTTTATGAGTCTTCCTCTAAAGACTTGTTGGCGACTTCAAAAACCTATTTTAATAAAACCTTAACAATAGGGTATTCAAATACGCGCTCGCACCGTGTAGGCGAAATAAAATTACGCCTACAACTTATATATCAAAAGTCCTTCTATATGCAACATAAGTTATTTGTTTATCATATTCGAATACGTTTTCATAGGATTACCCATAAATTTAGTGTATAAATTCCTGAAAGCTTAAGAAAAAACCATTATTCGAAAGAAGATTTCAAACACACTTGCATAAAATCAGTGATACTTGATATTCATAAATTTGGTATTTCAAAAACACAATCACACACGATTAATATTGGGGAAGAGAACACAAATACAGAGGGGCCTAAGCCATGTCTCTAAACTCTTAGGGGATGTCTCCCCACCTTTTCACATTCTACTTGTAAGACTTTTAGGCCCTGACCCTATACAAAGGAGCAATACCCGCTCCATAACACATAATGCGCAACTCGCTCCATAAATGTTGTTTACTTTCCCCATAAAATAAAAACTAAATGATAATACTTATTATTTTCTCAAAACAAAAACTTATATTTTTCAAAACTTATACCATTGTTCTCAATTTCGTATTACATATTCAATTTCCAAAGGGTACTAACAACTTAAAACTTCCTTCTGTAATTTAATATACTCCTTCCGTCCCAGATCTATCTGAACACTTGTTGAGACACATATTTTAAGGTGATAAGTTTTAGTGTGGTTATCAAATGTTATTTTATTTAAAAAGTAGACGTGATAGGAGTTGGTGGGGTATTTTTTATTAGAGGATAGAGAAAGTTGGGTAACGTTTTATTGATAAAAGATAAAGTGTGGGCCAAAGGAGTATAAAGGAAATAATATATTAATAGTGGGACCATGCCAAAAATAGAAGTGTTCAAATTAATTTCGGACAAACATAAAAGGAAAGTGTTCAGACTATTCTGGGACGGAGGGAGTAGAATAAAACTGAGTTGAAAATTAATTAACGTATTCAATATACCTGAATCTCAATAATTTTATTGTAACTCAAACTCAAATTTTGAAATAATTCTACTTGCTTCAATTCTCTTTAAAGAAAATAACACACATAACGCATATTTTAAATCAAATGTCTTTTCACATATGGAACCGATAACGTAATCAAAATATAGCATATGTTTCTCAATGATTTACAAGATAGTTAGCTATAGCCGAGACCAAACGCTAAGCACGTATAACCTGTAATATTCTAACTTTATAGACCAAATGATCTCCTCTAACACCTTTTGGCAATTTCCCCTTCATTGAGTGTTATTGGTGACTTGGTGTAATGGTGTTTGAGAATTGAAATGACACTATAGAATTGGGTGTTACCGTGTAATCACTGACTGTCTGACTCACTGTTAATGTTGAGTTTGTTGATTATATTTTATGGTGTATGCAAAATTTGGCACATGTTTTCAGATTTGATACATTATCATTTAGTTCAATTGTTACTTGATTTTCAGATTTGATAATGAAGAGAAAACGTACTCCATTGAGGTTCCTAGCATGGAGGGGATTTGATACATTAATTTGCAAGAGATGAGAGATGAAGGATGGGATTCTCACATGGAGAAGGTTATTTCTTTTATGGCTAAGTATGGCATTGAGGTTCCTAGCATGGAGGGGAAATATGTTGTCCCGGGGAGAAGGTTGTTTAGAGGTAAGAGCCCACAAGTGTCAAATCTACATCATTTTCGAGTGGAAGTTTACTTCAGTGTCATTGATCTTCAGTTGCAAGAACTTGATAATCGATTCCCCGAGATAAGTAAAGAATTACTTGTGTGTATGTCTTGTTTGAATCCAACTAATCGGTTTGCTTCTTTTGATAAAGTAAAATTGATTGAACTTGCAAAATTCTATCCAAATGAATTTTCAAGTTCAGAATTGATATTCTTTGACCATACACTTCAGAATTTTATTGTTGCTATGAGAGAAGATGAAAGATTTTGGAATTTGAAGACTCTTAGTGAGCTTTCAATGAAACTTGTGGAGACGGGATTGTCTGAAACTCACGATAGGATCTACTTGCTTTTAAAATTGGTGTTGCTTCTCCCCGTTGCAACGGCAAGTGTGGAAAGGGTCTTTTCTGGAATGACGCAAGTGAAAGACAAATTGCGTAATAGTATGGGAGATCAAATGTTGAATGATTGTTTGATTACTTATTTAGAGAATGATTTGTTTTTGAAAGTTAGCATGAATGATATTGTAAATCGATATCAAAACATGAAAACTCGTCGCGAACAATTGTAATCATTTTTACTAGTATTTGATTGTATTTTGTAGTATTATTTGGATATTTGGTTTTTCTAGTACTATTTCGTTGTATTTTGTATAATTATTGGTTATATATATTATTTCTTTTCGATTGAAATTTAGTTTGGAGTATTTTTTATTAAAAAATATTTTGGTTTAGTGAACGGTAATTGGTGGTGAACCACCAATAGGAAATTCCTGGATCCGCCACTGGCTGGATTATATAATTATCAGATTGTGTGACTAATGTGTTTATGCTACCTGACAATTGGAACTGAAACTGAGTGATAAACGATGTGCTATTACCTATTGTATAAACTGCCACGGTATTTATCTATATGTGCTCTTCAACCATAAGTAATAATCAGGTAATCCTAAGGTAGTATGTACATACACCTTGCTTCTCACTTATTCACATTACATTATGTTAGTGTGCAATTTTATATCTGCTTCTACTTGGTAATTTGTTTTTGCAGGAACCTTTTTATACATTAAGCTACTGTGAGGATATTAGACTTTGAAAGTAGTGCTTGTCAAGGAAGAAGAGTTGTGCGTATCAAAGTAGTGAATCTTCAAAATAGCCTTGCTTCCACAAGTTTTCACTCACCAGTCATTTTCTCTCCTTCTTTTATATACTTTGCTTTCCCTTTTAATGCATCATAATTTCACTCTTGCTTTATTCACACATTGAGGACAATGTTGAGTTTACACTAGTGGAAAAATAAGGAAGGGGCGTGTCAAAACAGACCCTAAGGGTGCGTTTTTGGCCGGCAGCCCTTTCCATAGCAAACCCTTCATTAGAAAAGAAGGGTGCGGTTTTTAACCGCATGACCCTTCACAACGAAGGGCTGCGGTTCGGGCAAAAACGCACCCTTCTAAGCTTGAAGGGGTGCGTTTTCGGCTTAAACCGCGACCCTTCTTTAAATGAAGGGTGCAGGTTTTAAGCCTAAATCGCTGACCCTTTTAAGTGAAGGGTTGCGGTTTAGGCTTAAAACCGCGACCCTTCAAATTCATATTTTTTTTGTAAAAAAAATAAATTAAATCTCGCCCGCCCACCCCCAAGACCCCCCACCCCCGCCCCCCCGCACCCCCACCCCGCCAAGACCCCCCACCCCCGCCGCCCCCACCCCACCCCCGCGCCCCGCACCCTGCCCCCCACACTGCGCCCGGGCCACCCGCACTCCCACCTCGCCCCGCCCGCCCCCCCACTCCCACCACCCCTACCCCCCACCCCCCCCCCCACACCGCCCTCCCCACCCCCGGCCCACACCTGCCCCCCACTCCCCTCCCACCCCCTGGTCAACCCCCGCCCACCTGCCCCCCACCCCCCGTACTCCCCCTCCAAGCCCCGCCCACCCCACCCCACCCCCGCACACCCCCCAAGTCCCGCCCACCCCAATCCACCCCCGCACTCCCCCCGCCCTGCCCCCGCCCCCCCCCCACCTCGCCCCACCCTTCACTCCCCTACATCCCCACCCCACCCCCACCCTCCGCCAGCCCCTCCACCCATTGCTGCCACCAACCCCGAAGACCCAACCTTGCCCCATAGCCCACCCAGCAGCCCACCATGGCGACCCCCCACCCAAAACCTCCCTTCGACACAAAAAAAAAAAACCGATCAAATTGCAATAATATATGACAAGTTTTTGAACGTAATAATTAACTTTAAATATGTATATTTAATAATGTAAAAAGTGTACATATAGAATTGATACAAACTAGTAGATGTAGCTAATTATATCACGAATTCCACCAAAATGTATCATAAGCAATCATCAAAAATGTGGGACGCCAACTTATCCCGAACTTCATGTAATTCATCTGTGGTGAAGGCCCTCAAACATGGTGTGTTATTCATATAAACCTTGCAAAACAACCAAGGAATAAACACAAAATATAAGAATTCAATCATTTACCGTAGTTAGTAGTTCTAAAAATGACATATACCTTCCCGAAATTCAATCAAAAACAAATGCAAGCCTAAAACTCTACACACTAGTTATATTATACCTTTTATTATCATATTGAAAAAGAAAATGGAGTTAAATGACTCGAGAAACAAGAATTGGACGCGAAAAGGTAAAAATCGGAATAAAAACACATTTATGTTCCCGATATACAACCTACAACAAATGCAAGCCTAAGAATCTACATAATAGTTACATTATACCTCATATTATCATGTTCAAAATGAAATTGGGGTTAAATGACGCGATAAGTACGAATTGGACGCGAAAAGGCAAAAATAGGCCTAAAATGCCCTTTTCGTTCCCGAAATGCAACCAACAACAAATGCAAGCCTAAAACTCTATACAATAGTTACATTATACCTCATATAATCATGTTCAAAAATAATTTGGGGTTAAATGACTCGATAAGTACGATTTGGAAGCGAAAAGGCAAAACTAGGCCTAAAATGACCTTTTCGTTCCCGAAATGCAACCAACAACAAATGCAAGCCTAAAACTCTACACAATAGTTACATTATACCTCATATAATCATGTTCAAAAATAATTTGGGGTTAAATGACTCGATAAGTACGATTTGGAAGCGAAAAGGTAAAATTTGGCCTAAAATGACCTTTTCGTTCCCGAAATGCAACCAACAACAAATGCAAGCCTAAAACTGTACACAATAGTTACATTATACCTCATATAATCATGTTCAACAAGAATTTGGGGTTAAATGACGCGATAAGTACGATTTGGAAGCGAAAAGGCAAAATTTGGCCTAAAATGACCTTTTCGTTCCCGAAATGCAACCAACAACAAATGCAAGCCTAAAAATGTACACAATAGTTACATTATACCTCATATAATCATGTTCAACAAGAATTTGGGGTTAAATGACGCGATAAGTACGAATTGGACGCGAAAAGGCAAAACTAGGCCAAAAATGACCTTTTCGTTCCCAACATGCAACCAACAACAAATGCAAGCCTAAAACTCTACACAATAGTTACATTATACCTCATATAATCATGTTCAACAAGAATTTGGGTTTAAATAATTCGATTAGTACGAATCGGATGCGAATCGACCAAAATTGGCCTAAAATGACCCGAGAATCAGGTCACATGGCAATGGAATGCCCATCAGCTGGTAGCGGCGGAGTTGAAACTGTTATAAATGCGGAGAGCACCAGATGGGCTTTCGATTGCCATGTGACCTGACTCTCCACATTTACAACAGCCTCACCACCACCGCCACTACTGCCCCCCACTGCACTCCCTCTTTGCCATGTAGGCGTAAAATGACCTTTAATTTTCGTTTCCGAAATTCAACCAACAACAGATGGAAGCCTAAAAATCTACACAATAGTTACATTATACCTAAGCCCTCCCCCACCCCCTGCCCTACCCCCACCCCCCTGTCCAGCCTCCCCAACCTCCCCCACCCCCCCTGCCCGCCCCTCCCCCCCCAGCCGGCATCCACGACCCTCCCCCACTCCCGCCCAAAGATCCCCACCCTCCCCCCACCCCACGGCCTCCCTCCCCACCCATTGCCGCCCTCCCTCACCTCCCCGTCCGGCCTCCCCAACCCTCCCCCACCCCACGTCGGCCCTCCCACACCCCGGCCGGCATCCACGACCCTCCCCACCCCCGCCCGGCCTCCCCCACCACACCGCCCAACACCCCCCACCCCTACCCACCCCTCCCCAGCCCTCCCCCCCCCCTACAATCACATATTTAGCTAATACAAGTACATTTTACAACAAAAAATAGAAGTTGATTTCAAAATCCAATGAAATTAAACAAAAATTAGAGAAATGTAAAAGAGGAGAGAGTGTGAGAGGGGATTTACCGAAAGAGAGTGAGAGAAGGGATGATCCACAAACAATGCAGTAGTGGAGGAGAGAAGAGAAGTAGGAGCGTAAGGTGGTGCGCAAGGTGGTGCAGCTGTGCGTGGTGGTGGCGTCAATGCGGTGGAGGGCGGGGGCATCGTGGTGGCGTCAATGCGGTTGGTGCATCGTCGTGGCGGTGCGCGCCGGTGGTGCGTGAAATGAGTGGTGGTGGCGCACCGGTGGTGGAGATAGGGTTTTCGCGGTGGTGGTGAGAAATGTATAAAAGAGGGGAAGTTCGCTCGTGAATTTGGCTAAGGGAGGGAAATTGAAATGGGGGCACTGTGTATGCGCGCAAAATGCATATAAAAAAAAAAAGGAAGTGAAGGGCTGCGTTTTTTTAAAAACCGCAGCCCTTCGTTTATGAAGGGCTGCGGTTTTTGGGATAATCGCAGTCCTTCACTAATAGGGTTGCGGTTAGCCTCAAACCGCAGCCCTTCATACAGTATGAAGGGCTGCGATTTCTTGTTAACCGCAGCCCTTCCAGCGCAGCCCATCCTTTTTTTTCCCCTAGTGTTAAGTGTGGGGGGAGAGTTAATACTTTTGTTGTTTGATGTGATAAATAAATCAAAAATTGTGAACTAAATTCTAGAATTGCTGCTGGAAAAAGAATGAGCTGGTATAATGTGAATTATCTTGCTGGATATAATATGCTGAAAATTAGGTTAAGTTATTCACAAAATATAAAGTTGTGAAAATATTGGATATATTCAGTTTTAGGGGAAGTGCTGCTGATATTTCTTTAGAATTTTATTTAGTCACTAAAACAAAAACAAAAAAATTTATGTGCTTCCGTCTGCATTCGTTATAGGCTTTTATTTGCATTTAAGTTAGGATTTCCACCTCTTAATTTATGTGCTTCCGTCTGCATTCGTTATAAGTTTTAGAATTTTATTCAGGCCATGTTGTGTTTTGAAATAATATTTTGAAGCCCAGTTAATTATCCATGATGATTAATTGTAAATTAAACCTGAAAAACGTTTTAAGTCCATTTTAAGAGCCCAATTAAATATTTATTATTTTAATAAATATTTTCATAAATCCTTTTATTATCTTTAATAAATACTTTAAGCATAAATCAGATTTTGCATCCCGTAAAATTCAATCCCCGGATTTTTAGGGATAAAATAGTATCTTCAAAGCACGCGTTGAATCAAAAATTCGAATGTGATGGAATATGCGCCCGACGCGGCGGCCGCGCTCAGCGCGCCACGTGCGTCCAACGCATTGGCCAGAACGCGTCAGGCACGCCAATGAGCGTCTGACACGAGGACTTGTGACTCACACTGAGACCTGCGTCTGACGCAAGTCATGTGTGAGACGCAAGTTTCTTTTCTATCTTTTCCAAAAAGCGTTTACACATGTTTAAGCTTGATTGAGCAGACCACATCAGGCGCGCCAATCTGCGCCTGATCCGTGGCCTTGCGCCTGCCACATCGGGCTGCGCCTGGCGCAGTAGGCACGTGCGGCACAGTTTCCCTGTGCCTATAAATACGGGCTGATTTCCCGAATCAGGCACGACTTTTTCATTATTATTTTACGGATGCAAAATACTTACGAATCCTATTACGAATCTCCAAATACTTAAACACTTTCAATACATCAAATCAATTTCCAGTTCCCGATCATACTACGTTCTTGGTTCCACGATTGCTCCGCCTAAAGATCGTTGCGCTCTTCGACCTAAGCCGCATAGGTATAATTCCTGAGGATCCTTGAATAATTCAATTATATTTATTGCCTGGAAGTTACTAACAATTTATTCATGATGTAAATCTTTAATTAATAATCGTTCTACTGTATATTCTAAACCTTTTTCCTTCTTTTTATTTCTTTCTATATATTGTTATATGCTTGCCTGATTATTCTATGCATATTATATGATTGTCCTGCTTTATTGCTTTTATCACCCACATGTTATTTATTGCTAAACAAGACCTAAAGAACTGTTCTAATATTAATCAGATAATATGGACATCCTGCTAGGTACCTTGTAAATTGATTGCATAATAACACATCACAATAAATAGTCTTTTTATGTGTTTCTAGAACCAACCTAGACTAATTATTTTTAGGGTGTTTAAAACATTATTTGGTTATTCTTTTGCATAAACATTGACATGAATCGATATTTAGTAGAGGCCAGTAACGGGCGAACGTGGTTCATTATGACCATATTCGTACCCTCACCACCGAACTCAATCTTTGGTTCATTTTGACCATCTATGGAGTCAGGACGGGGAAATCTACATTGGATAAGTTCCTAATTGGTCCCTATGATTTCCCAATATCCAATTAGGTTTATGAGTCTTCCTTTAAAGACTTGTTGGCAACTTCAAAACATTTTTCAATAAAACCTTAACAATGGGGTAGTCAAATCAAATACACACTCACACCGCGTAGGCGAAATAAAAACACGCCTACAATTTGGCAACTCTGCTGGGGAGGATTTTTAAAAAATTAATTTATCTAAATGAGTGGGTGAAACTCGAAAAATACGATTCATACTCTTTTTGTGCTTTAGAATTACATTACTGCTTTGCATATGCATGGCTATTATTTAAGCCACCATAAGGACAATCTACCTTGCCTTATTAGCACATGTTCTATGTGTGAGGTCATCCACGGGGGTTTGCGCTTTGTCCTTCCAAAAAGCTTCCCGAGCGATAGTGTTGGATCTTACTTATAAGCAAACCCGCCTAACCATGGCATTGTTCTCTTGTTCTCGACTTGAGAACCGGGAGTGCGTCTTACACGTGGCCACCTCTTTACGCAAAGGTACGAAGCGTAGGATCAATCTCTTAGTCATGGACCATTTTCAGACTTCACCTAAATATGACCATAGTTTTAAACATAGAACTGGACTTTTGGTTGGAACTTTTGCATCCATGTTATATGACATTTGCTTGTGATTGCAATTTTTGGCTACTATTATCTGGTCAAATTGTCATTATTATGCGTCGTTCCTAAAGTCGCGTCTAGCAAACAATAAAAAATCGTCAATCGGCGAATACGTCGCCTAAATCCCCGAAAAACGTGTCGGGGAGTAGTGCGCCAAACGCATTAAGTTGCGCCTGGCGCACCACTCCCGCGCCGCGCGCAGCACGCAGTCTGTGCATCGCACGCTTTTCCTCGATTTAGTCGTCATAATGGTCGATCGTATGTTCAGTCCTATGTTTGTCTGTCTGCATTCGCGTAGTACATGGTCTAATTAGAGGTCTCACCTAATTCAAGGAAAAAATCAGTCTTTTCATGCAAGGTCGAGTCTGTCCTAAAAAGTGCATCTAGGGAAAAATGGCCATGGTAGAGTTAGGAGTGTCATGCATGTCTACCTTCTCCCTGCTGTCCAACTAATCTTCCATATCAATTCTACCCTACCATATTCAATCAATTTCAAAAAAACTTACATTTTTTAAAATCAATCCTACACCATCTTCTATTCTACTCTTTTTCAAAAGCATTTGCTAAACATCATCATACACGACATTTACAAAAAAAATGTTTTCAAAATTAATCCATCATTTTTCCTAATAAAAGATAAAAACAAGGGGTTCCTTTCAAAAATGAATTTTGAAAATTCTAAACCCAGTCCAAACACCTTCCTTCAATCTAATCCAATCAACCAAACCCAATTCACTTGCATTCATTTTAGGCCCATATGCATTAGAGTCCATTTTGCATTCATATTAGGTCCTTCTAAATTTGAGTCCATGCATTCTTATTAGGCCCGCTAGCATTAGAGTCCATCTTAGGCCCATATAAGTCTAGTTCAAGTCAAATCTAGGCCCATTTGCATCTTTATGTGAATCCTAGTCTATGTCAAGCCCAGTCTAAGTCTAATCACAGTCTATTCCATTCTAAGTCCAATCCTAGTTCATTTCCAATGTCAAGCCTATGTGTATTTCCACTTCTAACTTCAAATCAATATAGGACTAAGTCCAGATTTTAGGTCCATATAAGGCCGAGCTCATTTCCTAAGTCTAATACAGTCTATTTCCAAACCCATATAGGACGAAGTTCAAACCATTAAGTCTAGCGAAGCTAGCATACCTTAAGACTATAACGGCACCCTTTGACCTAGCGAAGCTAGTCATACCTTAAGACCATAACGACACCCTTTGACCTAGCAAAGCTAGTCATACCTTGAGACCATAACGACACCCTTTGACCTAGCAAAGCTAGTCATACCTTAATACCATAACGGCACCCTTTGACCTAGCGAAGCTAGTCATACCTTGAGACCATAACGTCACCCTTTGACCTAGCAAAGCTAGTCATACCTTAAGACCATAACGGCACCCTTTGACCTAGCGAAGCTAGTCATACCTTAAGACCATAACGACACCCACTAGTAGAGAATCAATGATTTGCGTTGGACCTGGGACCACCATTTGCGTCGGACATCGGTCCGACGGCACAGGTCTCGACGCAAATGACGGAGACATGATCTGCGTCGGACTAGGATGCGACGCAGATTTAGTGCTATTTGCGTCGCATGTACTGCCTAATCCGACGCAAATGACCCTTTACCCCCAGCCCCAACATCACCATCTGCGTCGCATGAAGGTCTGTGTGCGACGCAAATCATCCATTTTATATTAAAAAAAAAGACAATATGCGTCGGATGTAAAGGTTTGTGCGACGCAAATTTCACCTCACATGCTGCCCAGGCCCTTTAGGCCTTATTTTGCCCTAAAACAGTGATTTGCGTCGGACATAAGTCCACATCCGATGCAAATTACTATTTTTTATTTTAAAAAAAATTGAAATTTCAACTCAAATTACAGAAAATCAATTGAAATTATATTCCCAACAGATGCAAATATGGCATTCATCTAAACGAACTACAAAAGAACGAATAATACTTGAAATAGAAGAACGAATAATATATGAAATAGAACGAATTACCAGAAACTATGAACATTCAGAACAAAATACAATAAAGCGAATACAACCCCCAATTTGCAAACTCTAGATTCGAGATCTGAGATAAAAAAAATTCAAAAATCCTAAAGCTTAGACATAATTATTCAAATTTCAATACTTACATGAACAAAGAATAAAAAATAAGATCTAAATCTGAAAAAATCTCGGTCTCTCATCTCCAGATCTCTTTCATCTTCGGCCTTTAATGGCGTCGGTTTCGGAGGAGCAAGCGAAACAACTTCTTCTCTTTCCTTCTTCTCTGAGCAAACGAACGCCGGCTTCTTCTCTTTCCTTTTTCTCTGAGTAAACGAACGCTTTTCGGGTTGAGGCCTTTAATGGCGTCGGTTTGGTTTATGTGCTTCCCAAACGAACGAATGACGAGGTTTGATAAAGATGGAAGAAAGGATCGAATGGAGAAAGGAGAAGAAGGGGAGGGAGAGAGGTTTAGAGAGAGATGGAAGAAAAGTGACGAGTGAGGTTTGAGAAACAGGGCTAGGGGGGAGAGAGGGAGGGGGGGTTTGTGACTTGTGACGGCTGTAAATGGTTTAGGGTTTGAGCGAAAGTCCAACATAAAAAAAGGGGAAGAAACCCATTTGCGTCGGATGGGCCTACAAGGTCCGACGTAAATTGATGGATTTAATCACCAAAATCAAAAATAAAAAAGGGGAAGAAACCTATTTGCGTCGGATGGACCTAGAAGATTCAACGCAAATGGTTTGATACAGCTATTTGCATCGCATACAAGTACCTTCGACGCAGATCATTTGTTCATTTTATACTAATTATTTGCGTCGAACATTAAATGGATCTGACGCACATGAATCTCGCTTTACTGTTTTGCGTCGAATGCGCCATAAGTCCGACGCACATGAAGCATTATTTGCGTCGGACCCCCATAGCATCCGACGCAAATGATGCACCCCAAGCCTTCTGCGTCGGATGCCCAGTTGTGCGACGCAATTTAAGAGACGCAAATCAACGTTTTTCTAGTAGTGACCCTTTGACCTAGCGAAGCTAGTCATACCTTAAGACCATAAGGGCACCTTTTGACCTAGCGAAGCTAGTGATACCTTAAGACCATTACGGTACCCTTTGACCTAGCGAAGCTAGTCATCCCTATGACCATAAAGGCACCCTCCGAGTTTAGCGAAGCTACTCCTACCTTACATCTATAACATTCCAATTAAGTCCATAATGGCCCAAAACCTTTGAGTCTAGGGAAGCTAGTCCATCTTAGGTCCATCAAACCCCAAACCCCAAATCATCAAGTCTGGCGAAGCCAATTCCTTCCTAAGTCTACCGAAGCTAGCATAGGCAATCCTTTTGAGTCTAGTCTGTTTGCAAAGTCTAGTCCAGTCTGCTTGCATAGTCCAGTCCAGTCCAGTTCATATCTGCATATGCATATAGTTAGGCCCATGTCGCCATCGTAACCATAATCGTACCCATCTCTAATCATTTCCCATTTTATTTCTCATTTCCTATTCCCATTTACACTTTCATCCTCATTTCTCATCTCCATTTCCATTTCTCCATCCCTCATTTCCATTTCTCATTTCGAAAGCATCATTTCTTAAAATTTACGAGGTCCATTCGATTATGTTCAGGACAAGTCGTGAGATTATAACTTGGGAACGCCCGACAGAGAGGATACAAGGTCAACCTACTCCGAGACTCGTCAAACGCATCCTCACCTTTTCAGACGAATCCTCCGACTCTTGTGAATCATCATCTGAAATGGGGGACGCTAATGAACAACCCAGTGCCATTATGGCCCAACTTCAACTGATGAACTCTCGTATTGAGGAATAAGATAAAGAGATTAAGGCACTGAGAGAGAAACTAACTGAAGAAGAAGAACAGGGCGACACTCCACCACCACCACCTCCTATCAAGACCGAGACATAATTCAGGTTTGAAAAACTCGAGCAATTGATTCAGTCAATTCCTGCACTCGAGGGTCAGGCTCATGGCCATGACATCATCGATCCTGAACTGAGGGAAAAACTCCCTATAAAGGTAACATTGGGTGACCTCCCCAAATTCAAGGGGGTCGAAGACCCAGATGATCATTTGAGAGCTTTCTCCATATCTATGGCTCTCAAGGGCATGAGCAAGGACCTGTTTGCTTATGTCTTTCCCTTGACCTTGGATGCACATCCATCCAAGTGGTTCAGGTCACTGAATAAGACCAAGTTGAATGACTGGGACTATATCAAAGAAGAGTTCCACAAACAATATATATACAATACTCAGCTTCCCATTGGCCTTCGTGAGTTGGAATTTTCTAAACAGAATTCCAACGAAGATTTCGTCACCTTCCTTAACAGATGGAGGTAATAACAACCCTTCTACCTCTAAAAGCAACGACATCAATGCCCTAACTACAGACAAGAGAGGTTATCAAGGACCTCATAGGACATTCACTCCATTGGGCATGACTCTAGAAGAAGCCTTCACTAGGCTTCATGCAAAAGGAGCACTTCAGCCTCTTGGTCCTACTCCAGACCCTGCTCCTGAGAAAAGATCCAGTAAATGGAATCCTAATGCCTACTGCAAGTACCATCATGGAAATGGGCATATGACATCACACTGCTGGACTTTGAAGCATGCTCTACAAGATATGGTTGAAGACGGTAGATTGCCGGTTCAGCTGCGGTAAGGTCGGCAATAGCGGCAACCCCTTGGGCAGTGCCTAAATAATGCCGGGGCATGGTCATTTAACGCTAGTTTTCTAGGTTGAGTCGGAGAGTCCCTCCCTTAGCTCCTTCATTTCCCTTCCTAATGAGTCTATGTCATTTAGGATTTTTATTTTAATAAGCCTTGTTTCTATTTATTTCTAATTAACAAAATAATTGCATTTTCATTTTCATTGGTCTTCCATCATTTTATTTATGCTTCTAATTCAATGATGAAACTTAAATCACCTAATGATCTTGACTCATAAAAAAATATGATAAAAAAAATAATAATAAAGAAAAATAAAAAAAAATCCATTAAACCATCATGATCCATTAGCCAAATAATCCCTTCAAAATCAAAGCTCCACAAAATAACTTTCAAGCCTTCCAATACCCTTAACCAAAAACTTCTGTGCAAGCCTTACTACATAAAAAAAATCAATGCCAGGCAAAAATAAAAAAAGTGAAAAAGATCAAAGTGCGAAAGAAAAAAGCAAAAGCAAAAGAAAACGCACATGACAAAAAGAAATAAATGCAAAAAAGAAAAAGTCAAAGGCAAAAAAATAAAAATTCAAGCTAGGGGGCTTGCACACAAGTTCGACCCTCATTCAAATCCTTGATCCATCTTTACCTTATCCCAACCAATTCAACCTTCATCTAAACCTCAAGCCTTCAACCTTTCATCAACCCTAACTCCTTTTTCAAGGTATGTCCAAGCCCGCTAGGTTGAAAACCCGAAAGGGCGGCCTAGGCAAAAGTTAGGGCACAAAAAAAACAAAAAAAATAGATCCGGAACTACGAATGGTCTGATTCCGCAAGGATACGTTGGAATCCTCATCTCGAGGTCTGACCGCTTCAATAAAAATAAATTAGTCATGGTCAAATGATTTGATTTTCTAGAGTTCAGGAGCATAATTTATTTCTAGATCCGACATAGACTCGAGTCTGAACCTAGCCTCGTCAAAGCCTTTTCCCACCTAAATTCATTTAAGTCACAAATTTTAAATTTTTATTTTTCAATTCCAAACTCTTCTTGTCCCTGAAGGACTCTTCGATAATTCCATGGTCTCTGGCGATATTTGACTTTGCCTAAATCACTCCCCAAAGAAGAATCCCCAATGATAACTTTCAACGCTCAAGACAGATCAAGTACGATTCAATCAAGGCTCGCAACGCCTAATTCAGGACAAGCTCACCCAAAGTGGGGGCTTCCTATGTGTGGTGGTTCCTCCAATTCAAATCAAACTCCCCGAAGAGTTGTAATCCGCGGATCTCGTTTACGGACCCGATTATTTGCGAAAACGATTTTCGAAAATCATTCGATTCATCCGATCATTCTATCATTCTACACATCTTCTAACCTTGCAAAATCCCGACCTTGCATTGCGGCCTTGCAAAAACCGGACCTTGCATTTCATACATCCTAGTCTTGCATAACCCTGACCTTGCATGACATGTCATCCCTTAGCTTTGCATAAACTTAATCCTTGCATAGTGTCTCATGCATCCTTAGAGAGTCTAAGTTTGCATTATTGCATCACTATGTGCTTTGTGCGAGTTGTTTGCACTGTCTGCTAACATCTTTCCTACTTGAGGGTAATCAAATTGCTTGTGGTTATTGTCACGCATACTAACTTTGTTTTGCGAGAGACCGGCCTATATAGATCGGTTCTAAACTTGAGTGTTTAGAATCGTTTACCGTCCCGGACACCGTATACTTTGACTTTCGATTTCTCGAACCTTAGTCAAAGTGGGGGCTTCTATAGACACATAATCGTGTCTCCCCATTTAAGGGTCCAATGATGAAACATACCGCGGTATTAGTTGGCGCGACCTAAAGGAAGAGCAATCCAGAGATAACCGAGGCCATGTTGTGTTTTGAAATAATATTACGAAGCCCGAGTTAATTATCCATGATGATTAATTGTAAATTAAACCGAAAAACATTTTTAAGTCCATTTTAAGAGCCCGAGTTAAATATTTATTATTTTAATAAATATTTTCATAAATGTTTTATTATCTTTAATTAATACTTTGAGCATAAATCGAGATTTTGCATCAGTAAAATTCAATCCCAGATTTTTAGGGACAAAATAGTATCTTGAAAGCACGCGTTGAATCAAAAATTCGAATGTGCTGGAATATGCGTTGGACGCTGCGGCCGCGCTCAGCGCGCCACGTGCGTCCAACGCATTGCCCATAACGCGTCAGGCACGCCAATGAGTGTCTGACACGTGGACTTGATCCTCACACAGAGACCTGCGTCTGACGCAAGTCCTGTGTGAGACGCAAGTTTCTCTTCTATCATTTCAAAAATGTGTTTACAAATGTTCAAACCTGATTAGGCAGACCACGTCAGGCACGTCAATCTGCGCCTGATGCGTGGCCTTGCGCCTGGCGCAGTAGGCGCGTGCGGGGCAGTTTTCCCTGTGCCTATAAATACGGGCTAATCGATTTCCCGAATCAGGCACGACTTTTTCATTATTATTTTACAGATACAAAATACTTATGAATACTTACGAATCCTATTACGAATCTCCAAATACTTAAACACTTTCAATACATCAAATCAATTTCCAGTTCCTGATCATATTACGTTCTTGGTTCCACGATTGCTCTGCCTGAAGATCGTTGCGCTCTTCGACCTAAGCCGCATAGGTATAATTCCTGAGGATCCTTGAATAATTCAATTATATTTATAGCCAGGAAGTTACTAACAATTTATTCATGATGTAGATCTTTAATTAATAATCGTTCTACTATATATTTGAAACCTTTTTCCTTCTTTTTATTTCTTTTTATATATTGTTATATGCTTGCCTGATTATTCTATGCATATTATATGATTGTCTGCTTTATTGCTTTTATCACCCACATGTTATTTATTGCTAAACAAGACCTAAAGAAGCTGTTCTAATATTAATCGAGATAATATGGACAACTCTTGCTAGGTACCTTGTAAATTGATTGCATAATAACATATCACTAAAAATAGTCTTTTTATGTGTTTCCTGAACCAACCTAGACTAATTATTTTTAGGGTGCTTAAAATATTATTTGGTTATTCTTTTGCATAGACATTGACATGAATCGATATTTAGTAGAGGCCAGCAATGGGCGAACGTGGTTCATTATGACCATATTGGTACCCTCACCCCCGAACTCAATATTTGGTTCATTTTGACCATATATGGAGTCAGGACGGGGAAATCTACATTGGATAAGTCCCTAATTGGTCCCTACGATTTCCCAATATTTATCCAATTAGGTTTATGAGTCTTCCTTTAAAGACTTATTGGCGACTTCAAAATATTTTTCGATAAAACCTTAACAATGGGGTAGTCAAATCAAATACGCGCTCACACCGCGTAGGCGAAATAAAAACACGCATACACTAACCATATATTACAAACTGCGGGCTCCTACATATTATACCCAAGCCCGGATAAGGGGAGTTATTATATTGAGTTTGTATTGTAAGTTTGCGTTATAGTGGAGACATATTAAAAAAGAAAAAGGAGAAAACAAGGGTTATGAAATTGAAAAAATGTATTGGAGAAAGAAAATAAAATAAAAATTAAAGAAAATAAATGTTTGAAAGTCATAGAAAGGTGAAAATGCTATGAAATATACATGAAAATGTTGTCGTTGGATTATTTATGGATAATATGGTATAGTTATCGTGAATGATACAATATGAACGAGAAAAAAAATTGGAGTATGATGTTGAATGTATAAATGGAGTTTGTTGCGACCTAAACATGGTAGGTCATATATTTTTGCTCCCTTTAGCTTGGCTTCTTTTTAACTCCACATACCTAAATATTATCCATACCCTTTAACCTTAGCCACGTTACAACCTTTTGAAAGACCTTTTGATCTTTATGAATTATGTCACTTCCAAGTGGAGAAGCGAGACGATGGTCAAGTTTAAAGAAATATACTTTATTTTGAGTCTAGTTAGTTATACGTTTGAGTGAATATTATCTAACCCCAAACACATGAGAGTTGAGTGTTTCATTCATACTTGGTTCGCAATCGAATCCGTTCAAGTTGAAGAAGGCGTGTGAAAAAGAAGAAGCTCTTATCACTTTCGGTGTAAGCGCATGGTCTATTTATTAAACTTGATACACGACAAGTGTGGATTCATGCTAGATATTTTTGAGTTGTGAAGATAACAATTTGTTCATGAAGTATTATGAGTTTTGATAGTTCGATTGTTTAAACACTAAGAGTATGACATCTCCACTAACGTCTTCTCAACGTTTTTCGGACCAACTTTAAAATGTTTTAGTTTCTTGTAGTGTACTTATATAATATAGTTATTTCCGACAAAGAAAATTGAGGTGGTATATTAGGTCTTGCATTTAGTTTCTTTATTAATGTCATTATAATATCCATGTTTGCTAATTGGTTTGGAAACTTATGTTAATAAGGCTTTGTGGGTATGTCATGCGAAAATGCTCACGAGACCTTAATCGTCCAATAGGGTAGCCTAGGGGTTTAAAGGGCTTGTTGCACATTCTAAGTGCAATTGTAATTCCTACGAAAGTGAGTTAGGTTTATTGCTTTCCTAGTATAGCTTTTATTTTTATTTTAGTAGTGTTTTGTTCAAGGGCGACCAAAAGCAAAGTGTGGGGGAATTTGATAAGTGCATATATTTCTATATTTTTGGCCCCTAAAATAAGTCTTATAATTGTCTTCTATGTGTTATTTTATAATTTTATTGACTTTTATTAGTAGTGGGTTATTTATGTTTTTATTATATTTTATTGAATAATTAGCTTAAATATTGTATTATATTTGTTATAGGTACTTTACCATCTCACATTGGAAGAGAAAAGACCACAAAAATAATCAAGAGAAGGAATAGAATAAAAGAAAGAAGAAAAGAAGATAATGAAAACCCATTTAATCACGTGAGCTTTTGTAAAGTGAACAAAACCCCCACCTTCTCTTTTCCTACTTTATCGACCATTAACACGGATGATTCTTCGGTGATCATACAAAAAATATGACCACCGAAGTCAACGAAAGTCAGAGGCTATGCACCACATGTTTTGCCAACTCGGCCACCTTTTTTCTTTTTCATTTCTTTTACTAAAATCGAAATATTTTTAGTAAATACCCAAAATGATTTTGTAAATTCCAAAAAATAAAACATATATTTCCTAAAATTTGATATATTCATATTTTGGGTCTTTTTTATTCTCTCTCTTCTTTTCTCTCTCCTCCCCCCGCTTCAAACCCAACACGGAATTGAGAAACCCCTCCTCCTCTCTCTCTCCTCCCGCTTCAAATCAAAACCCTCAGGCCTCCTCTCTTTCTCCTCCTCTCGTCTCTCCTCCTCCTAGGACCGGCGCACAATCACACCCCGGCGAGAATCAAACGAGTCAAATTCGGAATTGGGGCTTAGGGTTATGGTTTGTAGAAGGTGGGCCCAAAATTTTGAAATCATCAATCGGTCGGCGGCGAAAGTATCAACACCAACCTCACCCAAGCGACGGCGGCGAACGGGAATAGAATAGAGCGGCGCGGAAATCGAGAGAGGAAGAAAGATCACTTGGGTCATGTCTCGAAAGATTGAATTTTGATTTCAATTTTCGTATATTTGGTGGTGGCGTGGTCTTTGGTAGAGTCATCGAGAGTTGGTGCAAGTCGATGAATTCATGGTTTTTATGTTAAAATTTGAAGTGGGTATTTGAATTTGTTCGGGAAATTGGATGAATTTTGTGAAGAAATCTAGTTTTCTTGGAGAAATTTGTCATTTCGGAGACGAAACGAAGGTTTTTCGATCATGGAGCGAAAGATCACTCGGCCTTGCGGCTACACAAGTCGTGCATCGTTGGTGGGCACGCGGTGACTTGTGATGGGCGGGAAGTGACTAGGTGATCGGACTCGTGAGGAGTGGCGGTGGTCGAGAGATAAAATCGAGAGTGGGTTGTAGTTGTTGTAGTTGTAGTTGTTGCGGGTGGTGAAAATCGGGAGGAGGAGGGAGATTAGGAGCGGGAGAAGCGGACGGAGGGGCAGAGTGGAAACTCGGCGAAAGTATGGCAGCAACCAGATCGAGGGAGGAGGAAGAAGATGACTTGGGTCATGTCCTTAAATATTGAATTTAAATTTCAATTTGGTACCTAATTTCGTTGAATATGAGGATGGCGTTGATGAGCTTGAGGCAATAGTGTACACGCATTGTTTCAATTTGATTTTGTAGGACTTTAGTCGACTAATATTGTAGTTTAGCTTGATTAATGAGGTATTTGTAAATTTGCGGTCAATTTATAGATCCTATTCAAGAATTATATGTGGTACCTGATTACGGTTAACTAAAAGTACTATAGTTAATATTGAGCAAGTTTTAAAGATGTTGGGTCTTCACCTTAAGTTAATATTGAGCAAGTTCTAAAGATGTTGGGTCATCACCTTAAGGTAAAAATTAATGACAAAATTGTTAAAGTAAAAAAAATATTAGTTTTTACCAAGTGGAAGTAGTCATTGGTATCTTTAAAGTTATAGTTTAAAAAATCCATGATTTGTTGGCTTAAAGAGATTCGAACCTAGAGCCACATTTGAATAAGAGTGTTTTGTGGCAAGAGTAGTGACCATATTGGCGGGGTATCGGCACATTCAATTATTCTCAACAATTGTAAATATACTAGGGATGCTAAATGCTTCATAAACATATCGATACGCTAAATTCATATTTTGATAAGTTTTAAGAATTTTGATACTAAATAAATATTTAACTTCTCATATGGTCTTTGAACCTACTTGAGTCATGTCCTAAAATAGTGTTCTAATAATCATTGTTATTTCATCATGTACCTTTGAGTAACAGATGTTTTCTTTATTAAAAAAATCATTTGCAATGTTATTACTAATATTCTTTTTATTATTATTGTTATTATTATTATTTGTTATAAGTTTGGGACATGTCCTAATTACGCCATGCTCCAAAATTGACTAATTGGGTACATTTCATTTCTTAAGAAAATTAATAGTGTTTCTTGACATTATTTTATTCAATATAGTGGTAAGAATGTTTCATCAATATATTATTTATGCTTTACACATTAGAGCATAAAGACGCTCCATTTTCTCGATCATCACTTGTCATCGGATTTGCTTCACTACTGGGATAAAACCTCGTATGACATGGCCATTAGAAACAAATCTGCTACTTAAAACAAAACATTCTCGTTCTTTTGCTTAAGCCTATTGCACATACTGAGTTCACAACTCGGGAGGTTGTACACCATCTCATGTACTAGTACTTGAATCTTTTAGGACATGGCTAATCTTTAAGGACATGAGTTAAGCAAATTTAGGATATGTCCTTATACATGATTGTTTGAAAAACTAAACTAATCTCCCCTTTAAAAAAATTATCCCAATATATCTTTGTCAAAGAATAATGACTTAATTTACACTTGTTCAAACTATTGGACCCTTTTTCACAAAAAATACGATTCAACTGTAAATCACCTAATATGCAAAAAGAATTATGATGGATTTTTTTTATCAAACCCCCTTCTTATTTTGTCGAGGATTTAGTTTAGGTACGAATGAAACCCCTTAGTTCATTAATTTGTATATGTTAAGATACGAGGAATCGCATTAATGTGTTTTAAGAATAATCATATGTGTCTTAATTGATTTTTCTAATTTTGTTTTCGCATATAAATCGATTTACAATTGCACCTTATTTTGTAAAAATGCTCAAAAAGGTTTTGAATGAGCGTAATATTACATCATTATTCTAATGCATGAGTCTCTTGGGATCATTAATTACAAGATATAGGAGGAGTTTTCAAACATTCATGTTTTTTAGGACATATCCTAAACGTATTGGGGCATGTTCTAAAAGATTGACCATGTTCAAAATTTTACCAATTGAAGTATATAAATTTATTTCTAAGGGACACTAATGGTATTTCTTTCACATTATATTATTCATAATAGTGGTTAGGTGGGTTTAATTCATACAAAATATAACCACGTTAGTAAGACAAGGGTCATTAATTTGATTCCTCATACCTTGTTATCTTATACAAAATGATGTTCTAAGGGTTTCAATATATAAAAGTTGATCATCATTATCGA
>CANSZD010002849.1:0-128466 GCA_947648045.1 Beta corolliflora | reverse complement strand
TTCATAATAGGTTGTCCAATTTATCTGAATTAGTTAGAACAGTTCTTTAGGTCTTGTTTAGCAAAAATAACATGTGGGTGATAAAAAGCATGCAGGGCAATCATAACAATATATAAAAAATATTATTCATGAAAAATACATATAAATATAAAAAAGAAATATTGCAGGGAGTTAGTATAATATACAATACTTACAGTCGTGGGAATACGTTAACAATCTACATCAAGGATTAGAATGTTAGTAACTTCAAGAAAATAATAAAAATAAAACAAATAAAATAAAGGTTGTTAATTTAGTTGACCAGAAATTATACCACCGTTCGGGGTCGTTGATTTGTACGGATCTTGGAAAAATTGAATATTTCGAACAAGTTTTACAAAAATCGTGCTTTAAATTAGCAGTAGCGTTTGTATTATATTGTCTTTGCATAGGCAGTGGGGAGATTGCTATGTGCTGTTAACAAAAGTAGGATGAAAATAGTGTTAGGCGAGATGAAAATTAGAAGTAGGATGATGATGATGTGGCAGGGAGTATGGTGATTTGTTTTATGCGTGTAGTACTAGGAGTGGGGAGAGTTTTTATGAGTATGGTGAGGTGGTATTATATGAGGTCATGATGCGCAGGTGATGATGATATGTATACGATTAGGGAAGTAAGGATTGGTAGGTGCAGTTGTAGGTGTAAGCGGCGGTGGATTAGTGTGAACTGTGATGGTGAATTGGAGATGGAGTTGTGCGATGGTGTTTTGTGAGATGAGTGCTGCCGTGAGATCAATGTTATATATAGGTTTAGGTAGTTGGGTTGCAAATTGCAATAGATTTTTTGAAAGATAATATGATTTTTAAAAGATTTTTATTAAAAAGATTTAAAAAAGAATTAGATAAAAAATATTTAAAACACTTTGGAGAAAGATTATTTTTATAAATGATATTTTTTATAAAATGATATTTTTATTAATAAAACTAATCAATAAAATTAATTAAATCTATTAAATAAATTGAAACCTTAGAAATGAGTTTTATAAAAGCTGAAAAATCGATAAGAAACAAATTCCATTCTGTAACCGTCCCCGTCATAATAAAGCCCCATTATTGCCATATCACGCTAGTACCTAAACTTTAAGTTTCATATTTTTAAAAAGTGCTCCTAGTATGATCCTATGCGACCGACTAGCTGGTAGCAAAAGCGTGTTTTCCCGTTTTTTTCCTTTTTTGATGTTTAGCAATTATAATTCTTCATCTTCAACTTCAAATACAATATTCGCTGGTCTAATGCTCAATCGGAGTTGTCTTTGTTCAACTTCCACCCGTCGGATGACGTTGTGGGTCTCGGTGCCGAAGCCATTGACAATGTTGCTTGCCGATAGCCGATCTGTAGCTGCTATATGTTATCTTTCTCTCTCCTCTCAAATCCTTCTCCCTCTCAGAAACAGAGAAATATTACCACCTAAATAAGAAAAGTAAAAAAAAATGAGTACTTACCATTATGAGGTTCCTTTCATGTTTATCAATTACCATCACTTATAGTCTTGGATAAATTATGATGGCGTTATATCAACTATCAGATCTTCTATGAGATATCTCCCATTGATAAAAGTAGAGTAAAGAAGATGAAGAGACAAATAGTTGATGAAATTCTGCTCATGGGTTCCAGACACTTTCATGAAAAATACCAGCAACGAATTTTCCGGCGAAGATATCCTAGAGTGATGAACTCCATTAGAGGCATGAAGATATCAACTATCACTTCCTTGTTTATGTTTCTCTTTCTAAAAATCAAAAAATTGCATGGCAGCGTGGATAGTAAAGAGTACAGAGGACTGAGGAAGAAGAAAGTCGGAGAGTAGAAGAAGAAACTAACTTTAAAATTCTGTGATTTTGCAAATTCTTTTTCCTTATATTGTTTTCGTTTATCGTTTTTAAGGAATCGCGAAAATGGTTTGGACTTTGGAGTACAAGATGAGCCACATAAAATCGATCAATAACTTTTTAATTGCATATTGAAGCTATTGTTGGCTTTTTTATTATTTTATTTATTGAGAAGAAAATCTTGAGTCTATTAGGTTTTCATTTTCCGCCATGGAAGGATATCTCAGATTTTTCAGTAGAGCAGGATTACAGTTTGGATAATATGCCTAGAGGGTAAGCAATATTGGGTGGAAGCAGGTTCTAATAAGTACTAGTCATGTGAACTGCACGTGACCCAATTTTGCCTCGCTACTGCCGGTCATTTACCTGCAAGGGCCATTCTTATAAAACATGACGTAAAGTATGATGCATTTGTGAGATATTGATAGTTGGGATTCGTTATGGCGGGGCGTTTATAGTTCACACCGTTCTTATCAATTTAAGGTTTATAAAATTGGGACTTTCACCAAAACTATTTTTAAAATATTTTCGAAGACGGGCTTTTAAAAAGTTTTTTAAAACGTTTTAGAAAGTGGGCTTAGTAAAATTATTTATAAAAAGGTTTTTGAAAATGGATTAATAAAATGATTTATAAAATGGTTTTGGGATTAAAACATTTTATTTTTGACTCGTTCTTTATTCTTTCCAGCGATCAGGACCAATTGGAGCGAGGGTATTAGTCATCATCATAAGTACTAAATGGGGAGACAGCGATTATGTGTCTACACTTGTCTGTAGGTAGTAGGTTCTGAATTTTCCGGAATCATGATTTCGAGTTTTTCGGTTAACGGGAAAACAACCAACTTCTTGTTTGGAATCCTCGGTCTACTTGACCTACGTGGGGCACCGAGCATCAATAGAAATGTTTTCTTCAACATCTTAAAGATTTTCGCTTGAATTAGATTCAAGTGAGACGGTAGGAGGTTCACGTGTTGAATACGTCATCTCCTAAACTTGACTTTCGTCTCGTCGGGTCGTCTCTAACATGGTGTGAACCACGTCCGGTTATTGCTCATCTCGAACTTCTTCGAGAACTATTTTACTCCCACTTGTCTTTACGGGAAACAAATTCCTTTTCGAGAAAGACACCATCACGAGCAACAAATACCTTGTTCTCTTGACAATTATAGAAGTAGTAATCCTTGTCTCCTTTGGGTATCCCACAATGAGACATTTATCCGATTTGAGTGCAAGTTTGTCGATAGTAAACGCTTTACAAAGACCTCACACCCCATTTTAAGAAAGATAAGTTTGGAATCTTTCCATTCCACATCTCGTATGGAGTCTTTTCATGACCTTTGACGGGCTCCTATTTAGTGTGTGTGCGGCCGTTTCGAGCATATCCCAAAAAGAAATCGGAAGATCAGCAAGACTCATCATTGATCGAACCATATCTAATAAGGTCTGGTTCCTCCTTTCAGACACACCATTTAATTGTGGAGTTCCTGGTGGAGTCAATTGTGAAAGTATTCCACAATCCTTCAAATGATCATCGAATTCTTGGCTCAAATATTCGCCACCACGATCGGATCGCAATGCTTTTATTGTCTTACCAAGTTGATTTTATACCTCATTTTGGAACTCTTTGAACTTGTCAAAAGATTCCCACTTATGTTTCATTAGGTAGTCATACCCATATCTACTTAAATCATCAGTGAAGGTAATGAAGTAACTAAACCCACCTCTTGCCTTTGTGCTCATAGGCCCACAAACATCTGTATGTATGAGGCCCAAGAGGTCACTGGCCTTTTCATCCTTTCCTGTAAATGGTGATTTTGTCATTTTCCCCATCAAGCATGATTCACATACATCAAAAGATTCGAAATCGAATGATGGAAGGATTCCATCCTGCTGTAACTTTTGGATGCGCTTTTGGTTTATATGACCCATTCGATAATGCCAAATATAGGTTAGGTTTGAATCATTCGACTTTTGTTTCTTGCTATCTATGTTATAGACTGTCTTGACCTATCAAGCACGAGATAAGCCATTAATAAATTTTGCACTAGCATAGAACATGTTATTGTAGGAAATGGAACAACGCTTGTTCTTTATTTCAAAACAAAAACCTTCATCATCAAAGCAAAGCCCGAAATAATGTTCTTAGTAATTGTCGAACGAAAATAACAATTATTAAGTTCTATAATAATTAATCAAGGCGGTAAATGTAGATTGTAACTTAGACGGCAAAGTGCGGCAACTCTTGCTTCATTTCCAAAGCGAAGCTCTACCTCTCCCTTTACTAGTCTTCTACTTCTTCTTAGTCCACGCACATCATTAACTATGTGAGAACCACAACCGGTATCTAATACCCATAAAGAAGTAGAAGTCAAATTGATTTCTAAAACATATATACACAGTGGAAGCACCTGACTTCTTTTCCTCCAAGTATTTGGGGTAGTTTCTCTTCAGGTGACCTATCTTTTCACGGTGGAAGCATTTGCTTTCGCGGCTGTTTTTGGCTTAGCGGTTGGCTTAGGTTTTTCAGAAGCAACGGCAACTTGCTTGCCTTTGTCCTTCTTGCCTGCCCATTTCTTTTTGAATTCCTTTCCCTTTTGAATCATCAAAACTTGTAACAACCCTGAATTTCCATTTTTCTTTAGAAAACATATCATAGTACAAAATATGGATAATTCAAGAGCTGTTATGCCGCGGTTATTAAACATTTGATAACAGCAAGACGAAAGGTACTACTACTAAACCATAAATTCATTATTAACTATTACAACTAAAAGGAAATGTAATTAATTAATACATTCCTAAAACAAACCATAATTCTAAACTATTGCAGCGGAAGTCTTAACTTTAATAAATCTTCATCTAGGTGAAGTCAACGCTCTTACCCTAATATGAGCTAGTCACCATCAAACCCTGCACATTGAAGACATGTAATATCAGCCAAAAGGCTGAGCAAGATTTCATACCAATAACAACTTTGAACTATCCAATGTGCAGGTGGAATACATACATAGTATTCCACAAAATCATTTCACCTGTACAACATTCAACTTGAATATAATTGACAACCTTCAATAATTCAAATCCACTTTACTTTCTTTCTAAACCATTCTGTAAAACTTTCAAATATAACCTTTCGTAATCTGTGAGTAGGAAGTAGTAAAAATCCAATGAGCTAGCTTGACTCACTGGATAAGGTAAACACCAAAGCCCCTAGTATGCATACCCCTAACTCGATAACGAACCGAGAAGGAAGACAATTGGCAAGAGTATTGATCAATATACTCTCAACTACTAAATAGATTGTTGAGACACCGTTAACTCAACCTACTTTCCATACTCGAGGAATACCGCTTACCGGCAACCCCGCATTTTATACAATCTTAGTAAACTTAGTAACAATGAGGAACTTCCTCCTTTTAATAATCTCAAACTTATCTCACGAGGAACTTCCTCCTTTTAATAATCTCAAACTTGTCTCACGACGAACTTCCTCCTTTTAATATAATTCTCTTAAATAATCTCATAAATTATTTTGATATAAATATCGTCAAAACAATTAAAGCTCCATAAATAACATCGTAAAAATGATTCCAAACTCAATATAAATCACAAATCAATATGAAATATTTTTTTGAAATAATCTGTACAAGCTTAGTATGAAATCTTACCTTATTAGCAAGCCACAATCAACCAATCTCAATCATAAGTCAAAAAGGTTCCTTTACGAACCCGGAATCTACAATATAATAATATAGTATAAGTCACTAGACTATACTTCATACGGTTCATCTAAAAACGGCCTAAGCTAGTTAATAGGCTTTCACTAAGCTGGAAACAACTCTACTTGTCACAATCTAAGAAGTCACAAATTAAAGTTCATAGATTAAAGGTCAATGGAAGCAACTTTGAGCAATAAACTTGGATAGTCAAATAATAAGGATGGAGTTGACTCTAATACTAAAAGTCCATTAATAAAACATTCATAAGAAAACATTGAAACTTAAAACATTCGAAACTAACTATACTTTTTATCAATTTCAGCAGAAACTTAAAATGGGAATAAATTCCTCATTCGAACTCCAAATCAAGCGTTTCTTGAGCCTATCTTGAGTAAAATTTCGATACGAACAACTTTTGTGAAATAGTATTTTTGCTAAAAATTCCCAGAAACTGCTTAAAACCGCATTTACGAACTGACGGGTAATTCATACGAGATACACTATAAATTACTTTGAACACAAGTTTACTTAACATTCCATTAATCTCAACTAACTACTAAACACCTAAATAAACATCCTATTCATTCAATTACACACCCAAACAATTAAAATCAAAACCCCCAATTTAATTTATCTCAAGAACCCTAACTAACAAAACCCCAATTCGAAATTAAACTAAAACCGAAATTAGAACATGATAAAGAATCTTACTTGATTAAGGGGAAGTAATAAGGGTGAAACTACACCATAAAAGACCCGAAAAAGAACTGTTCTTCGATCCTATTTTCGACCCGGAAACCGCAAGCCCAAGAACCAATCCTCCTCTTTGAAAACTAACAACCCGAAGATGAAGATGGAGATGATGGATCAAGGTTGATGTGTGATAATGGTTGAAGCAAGAATTTAAAGAGAAAAAGAACAAAAGAAGAATATGAACTAAAGGATGAAGAAGACCAAGTTTTACGAGGAAGGTAATCGGGTAAAAGTGGTTGTGATGATGATTTCTTTGTATGTTTTGGTTTTTAATCTCCCTTTTTTTCTTTTTTTTTTTTCAACTCTCCAACTCTAATTAAGATTGGCAACTTTATGGGTAACCTAGAAAATCTAGGAATTAGTTTTTGACTCCTTTTAATGTAAGGTCAACACGAGGGAAATAAAATATATTTAATAAAATAATATTTTTTTTTTATAAACTAAAATAATATAAATAAACGGTATAAAAATACGGGGTGTTACAATCTACCCCCCCTTAAAATAAGTTTCGTCCCGAAACTTAAAGTATTACTCAAATGATCAACTTATACTCGGTTTTCGAAAACTGACTCATTACCTCTATAGGTTAGCCAACTATTATCACTCTGGATAACATCTCCAACAACCAAATCATTTCGGAAAACATCTCCGGCAACTAATTCACTTTCTCATAGATCAATTCAATTGATCACCTTTATAACCAAACAATCATTCCAACTAATATATTCATACCATAACAAGTAGAACCAATACCTCATAGATCAATTCATTTGATCACCCTTGTAGACATACAACCATTTCAATTAAAATGTTCATACTATAAGAAGTAAAACATGCAACATATTACAAGGTTTAACATAAAACTTTACCATAGAACTTCTAATCATACAAGAATTATGTATACTTTAGACATTAAGGTATACATCACATATGAAAATCATAACAACTTTTAGCACCAAACACACACAATTTGCACGAAATCTACCCCCTAAAAAGGAAGTTACGCCCTCGTAACTAACAATAACATGAACAAGAGATGGAGACACATAAAACACATGACATCCTCGGTCTTACGAGTAGTTCCTCGGTGTTGTGGTTTGACCACAAAACCTTTACTATCTATTTCTCAACCTTACGGGTCTTACGCATCTATTGGTTTAGAGTCTCAACTAGAACTCCAACTATCACCATGTGAAGAGTTACTAATACGATGTCGTAACTAAGAAACATGGAATACATTACAAATACAATCAATTTTCCTTTCAAGGATCACATATGGACCGATAAACTTGGGAATCAACTCCCTTACTAAGGTTTAGACACGATGGGAAAGAATCTAGAGTCGAGCTACAACGAACCCCTTTGTCACACTCGTTGGACTATGTCGTAGAGTGTGGAATTCAATTCATAACTACACTATAGTTCACAAACGCTTTAAATAATAACATAGGATTTTCTCGAAAATCAGGCGAGTTTCCTTTCTAAAATGGACAACTCGAAATGAGAAAAGGTATTCTAAACTGTTACAAGCACAATACATAAAATTATTTCCAAATCCGATTACTCAATGCTTTCGCGAGCAACAACTAATCCGAACCAAGAGTACTATTTCTCTTTTTAAAAAAAATAGAAGTAAAGACTCATACAATATGAACTCACCATTACATGGTTGGGCGTACTCTCCAAAAAAAAAAACGTAAAACAATTCACAACTCGACGTCTAGAACTTCACTTGAAGTTATTATAACACTCACAATCACCCCGAGGCATACCACAAATGGCAAAACAAAATACTTTGACGGTCGCATCAACATTGGTGCGAGTCCTAACCTATAAACATTCATAGCACGGAGTTTATGATTCTCACGTAATCAATGACACCACGACAATCACATCAAAGCACACTAAGCTCACTAAGCATTTACATCCAAAGAGTACTTAAATAACCTTACGCGTGAATATGGATACAACCAAATTTATGTCTTTCAAAACGATTATTTAATGGAAATCCAATAATAAATGACTCTTTTATAGAACTCTTGTTTTGCAAAAACTTTGCCTAATCATTCTTCTTGTCACATGCAGGTCTTATAGACCCAAGTAACAACATGCTAAGCTCATCGCTTTAAAACAATTTCTTGACGGGAATCCAATCAATCCGAGATAATAAGACATATATTTCCGATCTTGGGGTGTTGAGGCTTGAAACCTCCGAAAATGGGGTCGAACATAACCACGACAACAAAGGTGAAGTTTAAAATATCCGGCATTGGTCGACTCATAGTCCCGACAGGTGGGGGCGTGGAGGCTTGAAACCTCCACCATAGGACCGATTATCCAACTATTCACTTTACTTGGGTCGAAACCCGGACAAGTTTAAAGCACATAACACGATTTCAAATATTCTTTACTAAACACCAAGTCTCTATTACTTGCTAACACTCAAAACACATTATAGAGCGATAGAAAGCTCCATTGAGAGACCTTGAGGCCCACAATCCGTGGGAGACTTGCCCCATTTCAAAACTTTTCAAACAAACATGTTCTTAACTTTTCCAAAATTCACTCAAATCGTCTGTAGAAAAACCATTTTTATATCGATTCGAGAACGAATCCACAACCTTAATTGAAACGTGTTTAAATCACTTTCACACACTACACTGAAACAAATTTAACAATCTCACATAGCCTTTTGGTAGGGTAACTTACTCGTTGACCAAACAGGGCCAAATCGAGTTACTAAGGTACTACAGAAAATGATATGCTCTATTTACATGAAACTAAAGCTTACTTTATACAAAACTCCTTTTTAGAACCATGTCTCAAAACTAACACACATTCATAACACACCATAAACCGTTCACACACTATAGTCTCACGAAACAAAATTTCAAGTCATGCATGGATACGTGAATCACATAAACTAACGACTCCATCAACAATAATGGTGGTATTACCCTTGCCTACCGATACTCGACACTCCAAACATAGCAATCAAGAGTTAAACTCACTTCTCAAGGTTCATGAAATAGATATGGTCCACTATACTTCCTTAGATTCTATTAAATTCATTAGTTTCAACTCAAACGACTAGTCATAGACTTGCGACATGATACACTTAACCCTTAACTTTAAACTTAATCAATTACACACTTTGACCACTACAATAACTTAGTCTCATTCTTCGAGACACGACTTAAGTAAATTGAGTTTGCGCACATTAAACCATTCCTAATGACCTCTCAGGTCATTAACGACGATTTATTCAACTTTAAGTGGGCGTCTAACGCCACGGGGCGACACAAAAGGAGAGCTTGTTATAAGTTATAACCAAGCTACCTCGAGGTTCTCGACCAATTAACATGGTACAACTATAACTCCATAACTACGGTCATTTCATTAGACAAGTGCAAGCAATTGTGGAACTTGTAGCATGTCATTTAAGATTAGTAACTACCCAGCAAGAACTTTGCAATGACTTTAATCCAAATACTTAGATTACTTCAACTTATACTCCTAACATTAAACTCAATGAGAAGAGACTTTCTTCGTTAAACCAGTCTACATTAGACTCGCTAACCATTTTAGTGTTATTAGACCTTGATCACTACTAAACAAATCACATAAAAGGGAACTACGTGTCCCACCATCGACATGACTCGAGTTGACATTATGCTTTGCATATGTCACCACTCCATAACCTTACTAGATACATGACAGTTGCTAGTTGTTCTATAATGGTCTCAAACCGAGCTCCTTAACACCGACGAATAAACAATAATAATTTACTAGGGTCAAATAGTTGACCCTTAACACGTCATGAGTTGACTTTGACTAGTCACGGGTATGCTACGAGAAACCGACCCACTTGGACTAATTACTTTTTCCTTTAGCTATACGAGATCACCACAAATACTCCATAAAAGTCAACAAAACACGAATACTTACGGTAGATAGTCATCTCATGACTCGCTAGACGACTTTAAACTCACGTAAACAAAGTCCATAGGCATGACCAAGAGAGATAATAACTTGAGTTTCAACTCTTGTTCTAGCCTCGACACACCATCATACACTAACAAGTCGATTCATAGCACTTAGTCAACAAGACTAGCATATCCAAGACATAACCAAACCATTCCCTGTAAGGTTTAAATTAACAATACACACTAACTACATTTCGTGTATACCATCACGCAACTCAATTAATTTGCAATTCAAGAATCAAGTAGTTAATCACTAAATATTCTCGAGGCCAAAAAATGGATAAAGTACGGGAGGTAGGTGGGTCTAACACCACAACACACACAAGAGCAAAAAATAAAATAAAAGGGAGTGCCACTTTGAATGGAATAAGGCTCACCCTTATCCACTATAATAGTTCGTCCTAATGCGAACATAAAAATCGGCGAGCTAGATACTTAAATGAAATAGGTGACGATAGAAATTAACATCAAGACGGAATGTCACCCCAAAGTTCCCATAAACAAATGGAACTAAATTTCGCATTATGCGACTCAAGCTTGGAACTTATAGTACACTCTCGGCTATGCACTAACTTAAAATCGGGAACCCAAACACGGATATACTCGAAATGGTTTACCTTTTACTAGCCAATCAATCCAAACATGGAATCAAGCACAACTTAAGTTGAGTCAAGCATGGAACTCAACTAGTTCTACACTTACCAAACTCATTGACTTTATCAAGTCGAAACATCCACTTAAGAGTGATCCACAACAACTACCATACACAACAACCACATGTAATCCCTTACTTCCCATATCTCAATCTTACCTCGGCTTTTCAAATTTTAATACTTTCATTTATTTAGTCTCACTTAAGGTCACAATCTCAAGGTTACAACTCTTGGCACAACATATTAGGTCACAAAAATCAACCTCGAGGTAGGGATGGATCCAACTTCCAATCAAAACAATGATTAAAACTTTCGTACATTATTTTTCATCATTAACACGCACCCGACGTGGGTGGTCTTAATGGTGATGAACAATCCACGTAGGGAGAGGTACTTTCTCCTAAAAACATAGTTTTAAAATACACAAAGGAATTTGGAGATCCCAATAGGTACTAAACCGATGGTCACAGACTCTAGGTCTCGATCCTAGACCACAACTAAAGGATGACCTCTAGGGCAAACATAAGGCCCTACACCTTGGCACTAAACTAGTGGCTAATCCTCCTAAACCACTATAAGCTCGACTCTAAGCTCTGCCAGTAGACTCGAAGCCGTTGGCTACGATACCAAGCTGTAACAACCCCGAATTTCCATTTTTCTTTAGAAAACATATCATAGTACAAAATATGGATAATTCAAGAGCTGTTATGCCGCGGTTATTAAACATTTGATAACAGCAAGGCGAAAGGTACTACTACTAAACCATAAATTCATTATTAACTATTACAACTAAAAGGAAATGTAATTAATTAATACATTCCTAAAACAAACCATAATTCTAAACTATTGCAGCGGAAGTCTTAACTTTAATAAATCTTCATCTAGGTGAAGTCAACGCTCTATTGTAACACCCCGTATTTTTATACTTTTTATTTATATTATTTTAGTTTATAAAAAAAAATATTATTTTATTAAATATATTTTATTTCCCTCGTGTTGACCTTACATTAAAAGGAGTCAAAAACTAATTCCTAGATTTTCTAGGTTACCCATAAAGTTACCAATCTTAATTAGAGTTGGAGAGTTGAAAAAAAAAAAAAAAAAAAAGGGGAGATTAAAACCAAAACATACAGCAACGTCATCACAGCCACTTTTACCTGATTACCTTCCTCGTAAAACTTGGTCTTCTTCATCCTTTAGTTCATATTCTTCTTTTGTTCTTTTTCTCTTTAAATTCTTGCTTCAACCATTATCACACATCAACCTTGATCCATCATCTCCATCTTCATCTTCGGGTTGTTAGTTTTCAAAGAGGAGGATTGGTTCTTGGGCTTGCGGTTTCAGGGTCGAAAATAGGATCGAAGAACGGTTTTTTTTCGGGTCTTTTATGGTGTAGTTTCACCCTTATTACTTCCCCTTAATCAAGTAAGATTCTTTATCATGTTCTAATTTCAGTTTTAGTTTAATTTCGAATTGGGGTTTTGTTTGTTAGGGTTCTTGAGATAAATTAAATTGGGAGTTTTGATTTTAATTGTTTGGGTGTGTAATTGAATGAATAGGATGTTTATTTAGGTATTTAGTAGTTAGTTGAGATTAATGGAATGTTAAGTAAACTTGTGTGCAAAGTAATTTATAGTGTATCTCGTATGAATTACCCGTCAGTTCGTAAAATACGGTTTTAAGCAGTTTCTGGGAATTTTTAGCAAAAATACTATTTCACAAAAGTTGTTCGTATCGAAATTTTACTCAAGATAGGCTTAAGAAACGCTTGATTTGGAGTTCGAATGAGGAAGTTATTCCCATTTTAAGTTTCTGCTGAAATTGATAAAAAGTATAGTTAGTTTCGAATGTTTTAAGTTTCAATGTTTTCTTATGAATGTTTTATTAATGGACTTTTAGTATTAGAGTCAACTCCATCCTTATTATTTGACTATCCAAGTTTATTGCTCAGGTTGCTTCCATTGACCTTTAATCTATGAACTTTAATTTGTGACTTCTTAGATTGTGACAAGTTGAGTTGTTTCCGGTTTAGTGAAAAGCCTATTAACTAGCTTGTGCTTTGTTTTTAGATGAAGCGTATGAAGTATAGTCTAGTGACTTATACTATATTATTATATTGTAGATTCCGGGTTCGTAAAGGAACCTTTTTGACTTGTGATTGAGATTGGTTGATTGTGGCTTGCTAATAAGGTAAGATTTCATACTAAGCTTGTACAGATTATTTCAAAAAAATATTTCATATTGATTTGTGATTTATATTGAGTTTGGAATCATTTTTACGATGTTATTTATGGAGCTTTAATTGTTTTGACGATATTTATATCAAAATAATTTATGAGATTATTTAAGAGAATTATATTAAAAGGAGGAAGTTCCTCGTGAGACAAGTTTGAGATTATTAAAAGGAGGAAGTTCCTCGTGAGATAAGTTTGAGATTATTAAAAGGAGGAAGTTCCTCATTGTTACTAAGTTTACTAAGATTGTATAAAATGTGGGGTTGCCGGTGAGCGGTATTCCTCGAGTATGGAAAGTAGGTTGAGTTAACGGTGTCTCAACAATCTATTTAGTAGTTGGGAGTATATTGATCAATACTCTTGCCAATTGTCTTCCTTCTCGGTTCGTTATCGAGTTAGGGGTATGCATACTAGGGGCTTTGGTGTTTACCTTATCCAGTGAGTCTAGCTAGCTCATTGGATTTTTACTACTTCCTACTCACAGATTACGAAAGGTTATATTTGAAAGTTTTACAGAATGGTTTAGAAAGAAAGTAAAGTGGATTTGAATTATTGAAGGTTGTCTATTATATTCAAGTTGAATGTTGTACAGGTGAAATGATTTTTGTGGAATACTATGTATGTATTCCACCTGCACATTGGATAGTTCAAAGTTGTTATTGGTATGAAATCTTGCTCAGCCTTTTGGCTGATATTACATGCCTTCAATGTGCAGGGTTTGATGGTGACTAGCTCATATTAGGGTAAGAGCGTTGACTTCACCTAGATGAAGATTTATTAAAGTTAAGACTTCCGCTGCAATAGTTTAGAATTATGGTTTGTTTTAGGAATGTATTAATTAATTACATTTCCTTTTAGTTGTAATAGTTAATAATGAATTTTTGGTTTAGTAGTAGTACCTTTCGCCTTGCTGTTATCAAATGTTTAATAACCGTGGCATAACAGCTCTTGAATTATCCATATTTTGTACTATGATATGTTTTCTAAAGAAAAATGGAAATTCAGGGTTGTTACAAAACTTCTTTCTTTGGTTCTTGGGGAATGTTCCTCTCAGCATTGACTAGCAACCCATGCAACTGTTGCAATGTCTTTTCAGACTCATTCATGTTGAAAGTCATCTGAGGCGATTGAAGTTGTCAGGCAATGAATGGAGAATGATATCAGTAGCCAACTCTTGCCTATAAGGGAAACCAAGTCATTCCATGCTCTCAAAAAGACCCATCATTTTGAAAACATGAGGGCCAACAGCTTGACCCAGCTTCATGTGACAGTCCAAAATCTCCTTATTGGTCTCATACCTCTTAATCCGGGCCTGTTTCTGAAACATGGCCCTCAGCTCTTGCATGATGGTGTAAGCATCCTTGGTTTCGAACCTCTTTTGGAGGTCCGACTTCATGGCTGCCACCATCAGACAAGTGATATGCATAGACCTATCATTAGCATGTTTAGCACGACGTTTGTCTGCTTCAGTTGATTCATCAGTTATTACTGAAAGTGGGGTTTCTAAGACATCCTATCTACCCTCCGACCTCAGAACGAGTCTTAGGGTTCTTTCCCAATTGATGAAATTTTCTCCATTCAGCCTATCCTTCTCAAGGAAAGGACGGATGTTAAAAACAGAGTTGTTGTTGTTGTTATTAGTCATAGTATCTACAAATAGAAAAACAAAAGGCAAAGTTCAATTTTATGTTTATAAAAGAACCTAAAAACATGCAAAGGTTTCTAGGTTGGTCACTCTATTCAATTTTAATGTCCCAATTTGAATAAGTGAATACAAGATCCTATCAACATGCAACGCTAAGCAGACGAAGGCCTTATCTTATTGTTACATTCTCAAGGTAAGTAAACTCTTTTACTAATTATAACATTTTATAATTCTTGTTTAGATAGGAAAACATCGCATGCTCAACTATCTCTTGCTTCAAAATCCAAAACGCTTTTGATGATTTTGTTGAGGATAACCAAACTAATTATGCAAAATTCGCAATATCACCTTATCTCCCAAAATTAATGATAATACCCTACGAAGGCATGACCTATTACTATTAATTAAGGGTTAATAAGTACTTTATGTTTGGAAAAGCTAACCTCAATATTTGCGGAACCTAAGTTTATTATGTTGTTATTAATTAGTGAACTCTAGCGCATTGATAACCAACATACAATAAAGTTATAAGCATTTTAAAAATAATAATAATAAAATGCAAAGAATTAAATATGAGCTAGTATGTCCCATAATCCTAAGAACTAAGCATCTTGATTGGGCACCTCCTTGGACTCGTCATGGATCTCCATCCATCTTAGTCATGGGCCTTCTCTTCTTGGGCTCGTCTTTGGATTACATAAGTATCAAAATAATTTAAATAATCTCTAAATTAAATAAATTACAAGAATACTTCACGATACGCAGATCGTATTTAAATTACAAACATACATCACGATTCGCAGATCGTATTTTCTAACTTAAATTTTTTGGGTCATACTAGTCATTTACAACAATTATATCAAATGTATAAAATTACCACATAATAATATCACATATTATACTTGGCAATAATCAAAATATTAAATATTTTGAATTGAAGCAAGAGGATAAAATATTTAAGCTAGTAAACCTAACTACCTAAAAGATATTATTTAATTAGATTAAAGAGTCAAACTATGGAATTATTTTATGACCTAGTCAAAATAACATAATTGGAATTGCTTAATATTCTCCAAAAATCAGATTTTCAATGTTTCAAAAAAAAAATTTGAAACAATTTTTTTTTGATAAAACCGTGGCTGAGCACTGCTGCCCAGCCACGTCCAGCAGCGCAGGGGTCTCGCGCCCACCCCTGGCCGACTGCGCAGCCGGCAGACCATCGGAGCAGTCACCGTGGCCCACCTGCCGGTGGTTCTTCCACCCAGTCGTGGCTGCTCCCTAAACCCTCCTTAATTTTTTTTTGTTTGAAGGAAATTAAATTTACAACCTTTCGCAAAAATAATTTAGTGATCTAATTAAATTAAACATAAACTCCTTTATGCCTAATTCAGAAATTTAATTTAAAATCTCCATTTTAATTAATTTTAGGGCTATTCACATAAATTAATCTCTAATTCATATAAAACTCTTTTCATATGAATTAATTTGTCATACATAAACAATTTTAAATATGAAAAATTAGATTAATTATATGAATATAATTTTTGAAATTAGAGTTCTAATATTCAAATTTTGAATTTCGAAAATTAGGATTCGAAAATTCAAAATTTTCGACTATTACAAAATGAAATATTAAGCAACCAATTAAATCATTCAATCCATGATTCAATTCCTCCCCTTAATCAAATTAAAATTAGCCATAAAACACATCAAAATAAATCATATTATAATGACCAAAAAACAATATGCAAAGGGCTAAATTGATACCACTTTGTAGGGATTATAGGTACTATAAGCGGAATTTCATGAATCTAATTCATAAGCACCTAAAACAGGATCTCATGCACATACAATTAAGGATCACATAATAGTTTAGAAATAACCTTTGATGCGTGATTTCCACAAAGAATCGTCAAGCACTTGGAGAAAGAACCTCGAGATGTGATTCTTCCACTTGGTCCACCAATCCGGATCAACACTCCACCAATGCTAGTTGGAAGGAAGAAACGTTCTTCTTTTCTTGGAGTAAATAACGTGACTTTTAGAGAGAAAGAGGAGAGAGAAAATATTGTGAGATACTATATCTTTTATTTTCTGATTACTTGACAAATTATAGGAATAATTAGGTTAACTATTTTCTCCCTCTTGATCGGCCACCCTAGAGTCCTTTATGACAATAGAGTAGAGGATATAATTCTTTCAATCTGTACTACCACATTTATGACAAGCGACTTTGTTAGAAAAAATTTTAGCTTTACCTTGCAAATTCCCATTCTTCATGTTCCTATATATCTTTCGAAATTTTCGGACCCTGAGAGCTGCTTCCTCTTCTTCTGAGTCAGAGTCATCTTCATCATTTAATTTTAGGGCAATGGACTTATACTTAGAGTTTTCACCATACTCAGTGTCAAGGTGGAGCTCATGAGTCATAAGTGATCCAGCAAGCTGTTCCAAGTTGAACTTGGTGAAGTTTTTTTTTTGTAAAGTAGTGACCTTAGCCATCCATCTATCCTTTGGAAGACTCCTAAGAACTCTTCGATCATGTTCCTCTGATGAAATAAACTTTCCAAGAGAAGCTAACTCATTAATAATGTTAGTAAAACGAGTAAACATCACTTGTATGATTTCCTTAGTTTTCATGGAGAACAGTTCATATTGATTCATTAGTAAATTAATTTTAGATCTCTTGACTTCATTAGTTCCTTCATGGGTTACCTCAAGTAAATCCCATATTTGCTTTGCGGATTTGCATCCCATGATTCTATTGTGTTCATGGGGTCCAAGTCCACAATGCAAAAGTTTAACAGCCATAGCATTCACTTCCATTTTTTCAAAGTCGCCTTTGTCATATTCGAGAGAATGGTTTAGGAATTACCTCATTCTTGTCATTAGTGGTTGTGACCTCCAAATCACCAACTTCAATGACTCTCAGTACCTGGTAATTTTCGGCCTTGATGAAAATCTCCATTCTATTCTTCCAGTAGGAATAGAACTTCCCATTGAACATAGGAGGCCGTTGCGTAGAGTAACCTTCCTGAAGTTTCTCGGTGGTGTTCATTGTTCCTTGGATCTTTTTCTCAATAGGGTTTCCTATTTTGCGTGCGTTCTAGCCGTGATACCAATTGTTATTTCACTAGGAACACTACAAGAGGGGGGTGAATTGTATGTGTAGAACTAAACGTCAATTTTTACGGAATTATAAAACTTAAACAAAGAAACAAGCTAAAGGAGCACAAGGGATTTTTACGAGGAAAAACTTCTTGGGCCCAACAAGAAGTAACAACCTCGACCACTAGAGATTTTAAACTATACACTTTCACTAATTAGGCCAAACAACTCGTTACAACCTAATTCTACTCACGGGCCACACCTTGAGTCCCTAAACTCAAGTTCCCGAACAATTGTTCCCTTAACATCTCGTTCCTCTCAACTTCACTTGAGGTTTTCTCACTTTAACTCGCTTCACTCAAAGCTTTCTCTCTTATAGGACTTCGCTGAAAATCCCCTTACCCCAAAACCAAAATATAATGATCAATAAACTTAGTGGAAATAGAGTAAGAAGGCAAAGAACAAATGACTTTTTTGAGAGAATGAAGGCACTGACACTTTACTTAGTTAAACTCACTAAATCACTTAGTCAGACGCAATTTAGAACTTACTTAGACATAATTATTTACAGTAGTGATTAACTAAAACGTGGGATAAATTCATCTGTTAGTAGTAAAAACATTTTCTCATTATGTTCCTTAACTAGAGGAATACGTTCCTTTTGACACCTATGATCTCCACGATCTAAGTTAAATGTGTGTTATGGAAATACTCTTGCTTCCTTAATTTTAGCAAGCACTTATGTAGTAAATAAAAATCTAATTTCATTAAAAAGTATTTTAATTAATAAAACCAAAATTACATCCTTTTATCAAAATATTATCTTTAAAACCGAAAAGGATCTTTTTTCAAATAAAATCTTTTCCTTAAAAAGATTTTCCTTAAATTCGATTTGTTCCTTTGTCATCATCAAAACTAAGGTTCAATAAAAGCTCACTCAAATGCAATTAAACCGCAGACTAACTAATGCAAACATGGTTGCAAAGTCGTCATTCTCGTCCGAATACCATGAATGGGGATTCATTCTACTCAAACTCGGTTTTTGATGACATGTTTAACACTATTCACATAGATAAAAAGTCGTTTAACATGACAAAAGGCAACCAGAATTATTATATACTCCCATCCAAACTAAGGCCATATCGATCATGTAAGAGCAAAAGATTTATCCAGAAAGTTATGTTCCTCGTAACTGTTGCAAGACCACGGTTCAACTCAAGTGGTGAATGTACATTTGATGGGAAATTGGACATTTTCCCATTTGTGAGGTAGGTGCCAGCGAAGAGAAATTCAAGAAACGGAAGATCAGGTACACTAGAACTCAAACCTATCACGTCAGATTACAAAAGAAGCATATAGGAAAATGCTTATAGAAAGTCTCCTTCCAACAATAGTCCAAAATGGCCTAGTGATGATTGAAAACCAATATAAATTCAGCAAGATAACGCAATACCACACATCCAAGCCGATGATTGTCATTGGTTGCAAGTTCAAGCATCTAATAGAGATATTAGGTTAGTTTGCCAACCTCCTAATAGTCCTGATTTAAATGTTCTTGACTTGGGTTTTTTTCAAGCAATTCAAGCATTAAAAGATGAAACTTCACTAAGAAACTGTCAAGAACTTGTTGAGAATGTCAAAGATGAATACAATGACTTTTGTTCAAAAAAAGGAAATTGAGTTTTTTTGAGTCTTCAACTCGTCATGATAGAAATCATGAAGTGAAAGGAAGCAACAGGTATGAACAACGGCATGTTGGCAAGGCTACGTTAGAGAGGCATATAATACTACCACTAATGTTCTCTCCTTCCCCAACACTCATACAAGAGTGTGTTCTTTATTTGGAAGCACTAGAAGTTGTCGGGATCGAGTGATAACGAAGCCACTTCTGATCAAGAATGACAAGTGAAGGTAGATTGTCAGTTTTTGTACTCCTAATTCTTGAAAACCATTAAGGAGCCCGCAATTGTGAATTCCCACCAGTTTACCTTTTGTAAAGGGAATATTTGAAGTGTATGAATATTTTGATCATAGTAGACAGGAGAGAAGGGAGTAATCTTTTGTAAAATTTGCATGTAGAGTTTAAAAGTGTAATTTTTGATGTTATGAGAAATTATAGAAACATGAATGTTTACTCCTAGCACGCCAATAGAATACCATCACAATTTTTTTTTTGATAAAACCGTGGATGAGCACTGCTGCCCAGCCACGCCCAGCAGCGCAGGGGTCTCGCGGCCACCCCTGGCCGATCACAAGGCAGCTGGCAGGACCATCGGAGCGAGCCACCGTGGCCCACTCGCCGGTGGTTCGCCCACCCAATCGTGGTCGCTCCCCTAAACCCTCCTTAATTTTTTTTTTTTGTTTGAAGGAAATTAAATTTACAACCTTTTGCTAAAATAATTTAGTGATCTAATTAAATTAAACATAAACTCCTTTATGCCTAATTCATAAATTTAATTTAAAATCTCCATTTTAATTAATTTTAGGGCTATTCACATACATTAATCTCTAATTCATATAAAACTCTTTTCATATGAATTAATTTGTCATACATAAACAATTTTAAATATGAAAAATCAGATTAATTATATGAATACAATTTTTGAAATTAGAGTTCTAATATTCAAATTTTGAATTTCAAAAATTAGGATTCGAAAATTCAAAATTTTCGACTATTACAAAATGAAATATTAAGCAACCAATTAAATCATTCAATCCATGATTCAATTCCTCCCCTTAATCAAATTAAAATTAGCCATAAAACACATCAAAATAAATCATATTATAATGACCAAAAAACAATATGCAAAGGGCTAATTTGATACCACTGTAGGATTATAGGTACTATAAGCGGAATTTCATGAATCTAATTCATAAGCACCTAAAATAGGATCTCATGCACATACAATTAAGGATCACATAATAGTTTAGAAATAACCTTTGATGCGTGATTTCCACAAAGAATCGTCAAGAACTTGGAGGAAGAACCTCATATGTGATTCCTCTACTTGGTCCACCAATCCGGATCAACACTCCACCAATGCTAGTTGGAAGGAAGAAACGTTCTTCTTTTCTTGGAGTAAATAACGTGACTTTTAGAGATAAAGAGGAGAGAGAAAATATTGTGAGATACTATATCTTTTATTTTCTGATTACTTGACAAATTATAGGAATAATTAGGTTAAGCAATCCCACTCTTTTCTCCCTCTTGATCGGCCACCCTAGAGTCCTTTATGGGCTCAAGGTTTTTCTTTTGTTGATCCAAATATGATGTGTGACCTTGTAAGATCTATTTAAGTGGGCTTTGGGTTTATTATTTACTAACCCAAAGGTCTATAGCATTCTCTAGCAAGACGTAAAGACGACCCAATTAAATGAATTATTATCTCCATAGTATGATCCATATTATATTTAGTAAGTGCAATAGAGTCGAGGATATAATTCCTTCAATCTATACTACCACATTTATGACAAGCAGCTTTGTTAGAAAAAAATTTAGCTTTACCTTGCAAATTCCCATTATTCATGCTCCAATATATCTTTCGAAATTTTCGGACCCTGAGAGCTGCTTCCTCTTCTTCTGAGTCAGAGTCATCTTCATCATTTAATTTTAGGGCAATGGACTTATACTTAGAGTTTTCACCATACTCAGTGTCAAGGTGGAGCTCATGAGTCATAAGTGATCCAGCAAGCTGTTCCAAGTTGAACTTGGTGAAGTCTTTTTTTTTTGTAAAGTAGTGACCTTAGCCATCCATCTATCCTTTGGAAGACTCCTAAGAACTTTTCGATCATGTTCCTCTGATGAAATAAAATTTCCAAGAGAAGCTAACTCATTAATAATGTTAGTAAAACGAGTAAACATCACTTGTATGATTTCCTTAGTTTTCATGGAGAACAGTTCATATTGATTCATTAGTAAATCAATTTTATATCTCTTGACTTCATTAGTTCCTTCATGGGTTACCTCAAGTAAATCCCATATTTGCTTTGTGGATTTGCATCCCATGATTCTATTGTGTTCATGGGGCCAAGTCCATAATGCAAAAGTTTAACAGCCATAGCATTCACTTCCATTTTTTCAAAGTCAGCTTTGTCATATTCAGAGAATGGTTTAGGAATTACCTCATTCTTGTCATTAGTGGTTGTGACCTCCAAATCACCAACTTCAATGACTCTCAGTACCTGGTAATTTTCGGCCTTGATGAAAATCTCCATTCTATTCTTCCAGTAGGAATAGAACTTCCCATTGAACATAGGAGGCCGTTGCGTAGAGTAACCTTCCTGAAGTTTCTCGGTGGTGTTCATTGTTCCTTGGATCTTTTTCTCAATAGAGTAACTTCACTAAGAAACTGTCAAGAACTTGTTAAGAATGTCAAAGATGAATACAATGACTTTTGTTCAAAAAAAGGAAATTGAGTTTTTTTGAGTCTTCAACTCGTCATGATAGAAATCATGAAGTGAAAGGAAGCAACAGGTATGAACAACGACATGTTGGCAAGGCTACGTTAGAGAGGCATATAATACTACTTTTAATGTTCTCTCCTTCCCCAACACTCATACAAGAGTGTGTTCTTTATTTGGAAGCACTAGAAGTTGTCGGGATCGAGTGATAACGAAGCCACTTCTGATCAAGAATGACAAGTGAAGGTAGATTGTCAGTTTTTGTACTCCTAATTCTTGAAAACCATTAAGGAGCCCGCAATTGTGAATTCCCACCAGTTTACCTTTTGTAAAGGGAATATTTGAAGTGTATGTATATTTTGATCATAGTAGGCAGGAGAGGAGGGAGTAATCTTTTTGTAAAATTTGCATGTAGAGTTTAAAAGTGTAATTTTTGATGTTATGAGAAATTATAGAAACATGAATGTTTACTCCTAGCACGCCAATAGAATAACATCACATTGAATTTTTTTTATTCATGATCGTGTCAAAAGCAGGGACATTTCAATCATGCATACTTCTAAAACAGGGATATTTCATCTCAACAAACACTAAGATTATTTAACAACAATCAGAACCATTTTTTATTCCATATAAACATCTTAAATTTACATCATCTAAGACATCAAAAAAATTGGGTTTTTTCTCTTATGGAGATGGGAAGCATTTGCTTAACAATTTCCAAATTATCAGAATTGATAAGATCCGACGCGAAGGAATTCATATTGAAAATCACAAATCCCAAAAAGATTTTGAGTTCTACCACGAAAGTACGACATTCAACCGATTTTCGGTGAACCTAAAACAAAGGGAAAAATCAAAGCGACATCAAACCATTTTTTTGCCGTTGTTGGTGGTGAGGTGAAACCGGAGATAATTTACATTTTTTCTCATCTTTTTGGTTTTATGTGAATTTTAGCAGAGATAAAGTGAGGAAAGTTTAAATTCAGTGTTCATAGGTAAAAGTTTTGGATTAACATTGCTGGGGAAATCAAAAGGTGATTTGGGAATTGAAACTTAGTGTTGAAGATAAAGGGTGAAAATGGCAAGAGTAAATGACTGTTGAAGATGAAGACCAGAGGGGGAAAAATGGAATAGTGTGGAGAGAGAGAAAGGCACGCATGATATTAGGTAGGTGGTTGATACTTTCTTTTTTTCTGACAGGTAGTGGCTAATACTTTAATGTTTCATTACTTTCATACACATAAACCGAGGAAAGGGGTATTAAGATAATATAGTGGTGGGCCAATGCTAACAAGGTAGAACTATTAAAATAATGGTGGGTCATGATAAAAAATAGAAGTGTAAAGATTATTATCGGACGGATGAAAAAGGAAAGTGTAAAACGTAAAAGAGTATAAAAGAGGCAAGAAAACCTTACCCTCCAAGCCTACAACAAGCCACAGCCAAGCATTTAGTAAATAAGGAAAGTTTCCCCTAAATTCAAGCCTAGAATCTAACTAGTTATTAAGGAAACACAAGCATAAGGAAAGATGTGCAAATCTTTCCTAAAATACTCTAGAATCACACAGCAACAAGTAGAGCTCCTTGCACGCCACTTACAACTCACGTTTAAGGATACTTTCCTAAAATACAAGTCATGACAACTAAGACACTAATGGACCGATTTTTGCTAGATATTTCGGACCTTATTTTAACTAAACATAACTAAAAATAACTCAACTACTTTAATTAACGTTTTAACTCATTAGGACACTTAATTAAAATGCTAAGTAGTTTCTTCTTCAATCCAAGCACATACAAGTGACAAAAGCTTGTCTTTGAGCCATCAAAGTGAACCCCATATGCTCCATTCGAAGAGTAATAGGTTCATCTTGACTAGTTGCCTTAGTTATCGCATCATAGTAATCAGTTAGGGTTAATAAGGGTTAGGGCTTCCTTCACATTGGACACAAATTGGGTTCGAGTCTATATTATTGGGTCAAATCGTGTTACGGGTTGAACTCGGATCGAGATGGGGTCGGTACGATCACCACCTCTAGGTTATAGCAACAATTTCATAATTCCACAAAAGTAACGACTCTAAAGTCTCGGGCAATTCTCAACCAAGTGCCCGAAAAATATCACCTGCCTGAGTCGGTTTGATTGAAGGAGAACTTCCTTTTGTTTCCTAATTTTGTACAATGATGTTTGTGTAATTATGTTTAAGTGTTTAACATACTATTTAATCAAATTTTCGACTCGTCAACAGAAACGCCTATACTAGTTAGTTCGATATTTGCTATTCTTAAATTGGTGTTTGGTTTTGAAATAGTAGAATTCTAGGAGAGAGCGAGTAGATCTAAGAATTTTTTTTTTTTTGACATCTTAGAAGCAAACAAAATTAAAAGTTTAGAAAAGGAACATGATGACAAAGTTGAGCAATATCCGGCGTCAACCGAACCTATGCCCGTGAAACCTTCGTGATTTTACACCATTGGAGTTGGCCATTATGCGTATGTCGTTGATTATCCAACCAACCAAAATGTCTGGGACATTGCCCTAGCTAAGATATCGAACAAGTAATGTGGAATTCGTATGAATGGAGATGCAATTATAATCGTGAACCTTAACCCAACTCAGAGCTGACAAGCAAGCGTGACTCTCTGTGGCGAAAGAAGTACTTGTAGATATAGCTTCACCATGGCCTTTGGTCGGTTGGCCATCAGCTGGAATCCCAACCCATGCCAAGCCGCCCCCGAGGGTGCGAGGCTACCATGTTCCATCAATCCGGAAAAGGATCTCGTAACGTCCTCGCATTTGTTGGCCAAAAAGTGCCACAATAAATCATGGGGGAGAAACGGGATCAACATGTCGGGAATTTGTCAAATGTCGTTCTTTGCTCAAAGATATTGTCTTTGCTCCAAAGCCCGGAGAATAGTTTAGTTAGTCCCTTGGAATATAAAGTTATTTCTTGTGCTCCAAAGAGCCCAAAGGATGCCATCAAAGGTAGGTAGACGGGCGCCTTCCGGGCCATCTTCCTTGCGGAAGTAGAGCATCCAAGCAATAATGTAGTCAAAAAGCAATATGAGCATTGATCGTAGTAAGAAGTGATGTGTCCGGAGTTATGCGTGCATATTAAACACATTTTCTATCATTTTGGTTAGTAGTTAGGCTTAAGTGTGAAAGAATGAAGTTGTTTTAGTATTTGAAGGTTTAGGAGTAATATGTTGATTTTTATCTCCTAATTCCTATTTTTGTGAGTCTTAAAGTGTAAAGGTCATTGTTATGTGGTCCCGTTCTATCCGAGATATTTTAACTTCAATTTTATAGTATTCGGGAATTTTAGCATTAAAGAATTGTGGCGCACTCAAAGCGGCAGCATAGCAGTCCAAGCTCGCGCCTCGCGAGCTTGGTCGCGGGTCGCGTTGTCTGGCTTGCCCAGCTCTGCAACAAGTTTAGCGGATCAGTCGCTCGTCGCGGCTCATGAATATGCTCGCACCTCGCGACCGGTTCATCGCACCTCGCGGTTCATGTCGCGGGTCGCGACCATTTATGTTATCCGGCCCGTGTCGACGGGGAGAGAAACATAGGCGGCTCGCACCTCGCAACCCACGTCGCGACTCGCGATCTTTAACCGACTTTGGCGGTTTCTTCAACAGACTAGGTTTTCTTCCGTGAAGTATAAATAGGGACTTGCGCCGCTTTTACGAGGAGGGCGAGAGGAAAACGAAAAAGAAAGGCCACAACTTCATCTCTTCACTTCTCTTTCATATTTTAGTTTGTAATTTAGTTAGATTATGGAAATTGTAGCATAAATCACTCTTGGGAATGATTAATCGAAGCTTCAACTAATTATTGTAAGATTCTTTATACTCTACTATTCCTCTTGGTTATTGTTTGATTTCTAGTATTCCATTATATGATGATTGCAAGACTTGCTAGGAGTACTGCTAGTTTGATTTTGTGATCCATCTATTGCTAGATTTAAGAATAGAATCGGATTATTTTATTCTTTTATCACTTGGTAGTAAACTAAGATCTAACTTGGCATACGGATCATGAATTGTTAGAACTTAGGGAAATCAAACAAATTGATTGAATGTTTATCGCTTGTATAACATTAGCAAGCCTATTGATTCTCTATTATTATTGCTGCTTTTGAATTAAACTTAGACGCAGATCGGACTAAGTTATTCAATAGTAAGGGTTTTGTAGTCACGCGGATCGTGCTATTTAACTACAACTAAGGAGAATAGGAGATTTTATCTCAACAATAGGTAACCTTGAGCTTAAGTAGAGTTGTGGTTTCAATGAGCAATAATTTAGTTGAAAGTGGAAATTAATCGGACTCAAGATTTGTTTACATTGAATTTCTATAACTTTCATTTAGTTGTTTGCATTTGTTTACTAGTAATTTGTATTGAAAATCCCCCCTGAATTGGTTACTTGACACTTAGAGTCATCTAGGTGTTGTTTATATTGAATACAAACTTGTCCTTGTTTCCCTGTGGTACGAACCTTACTTCCCTTCTACATTAAATTGTAAAAGAGAGTAGGATAAATTTATTTTGGGATAGGTGCATACAACTAAACCGCCCGCCTAAATTTTGGTGTCGTTGCCTGGGAAACGGTGTTACTTGTTTGTATCTAGTGTGTGTTTTAGGATTATATTGCTTATGATCATTGTTTATGGTTAACACTCGTGCTACTAACAGAAAAAATTTGCAGTATGATCATGAATTGGAGCTAACTCTTTTCAGGTTAAGAAAAGAATTGCGAGTAAATTTTCAAGAGTTACCTTTTATTATTGAAGAGGAGAAGGAGGAAGAGATGCCTCCTAGAGTGGAAGCTCGTACATTGCGGGAGCTTACGGCTCCTAATCTTGATCGACAGCCTCTATGCATTGAGTATCCTCCAACCGAGGAGGCCGCTACTTTCGAACTCAAGTCGGGGTTAATTCATTTACTTCCCACGTTCCATGGATTGAATGGAGAGGATCCAAATAAGTTTCTTTCGGAGTTCCACGTGGTTTGTACTAGTATGAAACCAAGTGGAGCAACGGGAGGAGTAAATCAAGCTAAAGGCATTTCCTTTTTCTCTCAAAGGATTCAGCCAAAGATTGGTTATACTACTTACCTCCAGGATGTATCTCTACATGGGTTGAAATGAAAAGACGGTTTCTTGAGAAGTTCTTTCCAGCTTCTAAATCATCAACACTGAAGAAAGAGATTAGCAACATTGAAGCGTAAAACATGATGAATCTTTCTATGAATATTGGGAGAGGTTCAAGAGACTTTGTGCTAGTTGTCCATATCATGGCTATTATGATGAAGACTTCATCTTGTACTTCTACAATGGTCTTTCTGATGAAGATGTACGAATGGTGAATGCTGCTAGTGGAGGTTCTATCATCAATAAAACTCCCACTGATGCGAGAGCATTAATTGAAGAGCTATCTAAAGGCTCTAGATAATTTCACGGAAGGTCCAACCATCGAAGAGCAAATGTAGAAAGTGCAGGTTCAAGTTATAAGCTTGAGGATAAAGTGCAAGCTCTCACTTCAATGATGCGTGAATTCATGGTTAAAAACAAAGTTCAACAAGTGAAAGCATGTGGGATTTGTTCTTCTGATCACCCTACTGATTTTTGTCCACATTTACAAGAAGAATCAAGTGAAGAAGTGAAGGTCATGGGTTTTCAAGGCCAAGGATTTCAAAAGAGATATGATCCGTACTCGAATACATATAATCCGGGGTGGAAAGATCATCCCAATTTGAGATATGGCAATGCTCCTAGACTCCAGTGGCAACAAAGAACAACAACAATACAACAGACCATATCAACCTCAACCTAGGCCTCAAGGTCAAAGTTCGAGTCCTGGCATGTCCACAGAGGAAATGTTAAATGCTTTAACTAAAAATGTGACTAACATGCAGGGTAATATGGTGCAATTTCAGGAGGAAACTCGAGCGAGCATCAAGAACTTGGAACGGCAAATGAGCCAAGTTTCAGGAGCGGCGACTAGATTAGAAGCTCGAGATTCTGGAAAACTACCATCTCAAACGAAGCGAACCCCAAGCCTAATGCGAGTGCCATTAGATTAAGGAGCGGGGAAGGAGTTGAAGGGGAATGAAAAAGCGATTGTTCGTGATAAAGAGCTCGAGGAAGAAGTTGTTGATCATGAATCGGTACCTGATGCAGAGCCATTGTCACCACAACAGGATGAGCAAGTTCAAATGCCACCTTCTACACCTTATGAACTAGTTCCACCATTTCCAGAGGCATTAAAGGATACTCGTAGGAAGGAAAGTGACAAGGACATTTACGAGCTTTCTCGTAAATGTGAGGTAAACATTCCTCTTTTAGATGCATTGAAACAAATTCCTAGGTATGCTAAGTTTCTTAAAGAGTTATGTACTGCTAAGAGAAAGCATAGGTTGAAAGGAGTGCAAAAAGTGAAGGTTAGTAAGCATATTTCAGCGATATTTCAAAGAAAACTCCCTCCTAAATGCAGTGATCCAGGCATGTTTACTATTCCTTGTGTCATAGGTCACACCACGTTTCAAAAGGCCATGTTAGACTTTGGTGCTTCTATTAATGTGATTCCTTATTCATTATATGAGTCTTTAAAACTTGGCACATTGCATGAAACTGATGTAGTGATACAATTAGCTGATCGTTCCAATGCTTACCCTAGAGGTATAGTGGAAGATGTGCTAGTTAAGGTTGATAAGTTGATTTTTCCTACTGATTTTTATGTCCTAGATATGGAACATGATAAACATGCGGCTCCTATTACATTAAGGCGATTGAAAACTGCTAGGACAAAGATTGATGTACATAGTGGATCTCTTACTATGGAGTTTGATGGAGATAAGGTAGAATTTAACATTTATGATTCCATGAAATTCCCTGTTGACGACCATTCTTGTTATTCAATTGATGTGATTGATTCTATAACCCAGGATGTTTTTGATATCAATGGTAAAGATGATCTACAGGTTGTCCTTGAGCATGGCTTGGGGGTGATGAAATTGAATATGTTTTGAGTACTAATTTGCAGGAAATGGTGCAGGTTTTGAAAGAACAAGACAAGCTTCCAATGATCCCTTTTCAGTTAGGACCAGTTCCACTAACTATACCTAGAGAAAAGCTTTTGCCATCTGTTTTGCAGGCACCAAAAGTAGAATTGAAGCCACTCCCCGATAATTTGAAGTATGTGTTCCTTGGAGAAGGAGATACATTGCCAGTGATCATCTCATGTCAGCTCACCAAGGAGCAAGAAGGAAGATTGATTGAAGTCCTCAAGGAGCATAGAGAAGCAATTGGATGGATGATTGCCGACATTAATGGCATAAGTCCTACCACATGTATGCATCGGATTTTGTTGGAGGATGATGCAAAACCAGTGACGCAACCACAACGCCGGTTAAACCCACCTATGTTGGAGGTAGTGAAAGCTAAAATTTTGAAATTACTCCAAGCAGGTATGATTTACCCTATTTCTGACAGCAAATTGGTTAGTCCTACCCAAGTTGTGCCTAAGAAAACGGGTGTAACTGCTGTGAAAAACCAAAATGGTGAGCTGATTCCTACACGCATCCAAAATGGATGGCGTGTTTGCATTGATTATCGCAAATTGAATGTTGTGACTAGGAAAGATCATTTTCCTTTGCCATTTATTGATCGAGATGCTTGAACGACTTGCTAGTCATGCTTTCTATTGCTTCTTAGATGGTTATTCGGGGGTATTTTCGGTGGCCATTGCGCCGGAAGATCAAGAGAAACCACGTTTACGTGTCCCTTTGGCACGTTTGCATATAGGTGCATGCCTTTTGGGCTATGCAATGTCCCTGCCACTTTTCAAAGATGTATGATGAGTGTATTCTCCGAATATGTCGAGAGGTTTGTTGAAGTTTTTATCGATGATTTCACTATACATGGAGATTCTTTTGATGGTTGCTTGGAACACTTAGTTTTTGTTCTTAAAAGATGTATAGATTCTAATCTTGTGTTGAATTCCGACAAGTGCCATTTTATGGTACAACAAGGAATTGTTTTAGGCCATGTGGTTTCTGAAAAAGGTCTCGAGGTAGATAAAGCTAAGGTAGATACTATTCAATCTTTGCTATATCCTACTAATGTTCGAGAAGTACGTTCTTTTCTTGGCCATGCGGGTTTTTATCGCGAGGTTCATCAAGGACTTTTCGAAGATTTTATCTCCTTTATGTAAGTTTTGCAAAAGGATGTGGATTTTTCTTTTGATGAACATTGCAAGAGTGCCTTTGATACCTTGAAAGAAAGGCTTGTTTCGGCTCAATTATACGCCCCGATTGGTCTCTTCCCTTTGAGATCATGTGTGATGCAAGTGATTACGCCGTCGAGTGGTGTTAGGTCAAAGGGTGGGGAGAGCACCTCATGCTATCTATTATGCTTCCATGACTCTAAATGAGGCTCAACGTAACTATTCTACTACTTAAAAAGAATTGTTAGGCGTAGTATTTTCTTTGGAAAATTTTAGATCTTATTTGCTTGGAACAAAAGTTATTGTATCTATCGACCATGCGGCTCTTCGTCATTTAATGACGAAGAAAGAAGCAAGCCAAGGTTGATCGAGGTGGATTCTACTTTTGAGCGAGTTTGATTTGGAGGTGAAAGACAAGAAGGGGTCGGAGAACTTAGTGGCAGATCATTTGAGTAGATTGGTGTCCTCCTATGATTTAGAGAAGAATATTGAAAAACCTTGGAGAGAACCAATTCGAGAAGAATTCCCGGATGAACAATTGTTCACCCTCAAGGAGCTTAGTCCATGGTATGCTAATATTGTGAATTTCCTTGTTTCTAACAAATTTCCTCCTCGTTTTTCAAAAGCGTAGAAAGATAAATTGCGAAGTGATGCAAAGTATTATGTATGGGACGATCCATATTTATGGAAACATTGTGCGGATCAAGTGATTAGAAGGTGCATTCCCGATAATGAGGTAATATCGATTCTCACCTTTTGTCATTATCATGCATGTGGAGGTCATTTTGGAGCAAGGAGAACTGCTCGAAAGATATTGGATTGTGGTTTTTATTGGCCTAGTTAGAATAGTGATGCATTTTATTTCTGTAAGTCGTGCGATAATTGTCAAAGAGTCGGGAATATTTCCCAAAGAAATAAAATACCTTAAAATTCGATCTTGTATTGTGAAATATTTGATGTTTGAGGCATTAACTTTATGGGACCATTTCCTAACTCTTTTGGTTTCACTTACATTTTACTAGCTGTTGATTATGTGTCAAAGTGGGTGGAAGCAAAGCCCACTCGAACTGATGATTCTAAAGTGGTTGCAGATTTTATCAAAGCTAACATCTTTTCTAGGTTCGGCATTCCACGAGCCTTGATTAGTGACAAAGGAACTCATTTTTGCAACCGGACAATTGGAGCGTTGTTAAAGAAATATCATGTCACTCCACAAGACTTCAACCGCATATCACCCACGAGACAAATGGACAAGTGAAGTGTCAAACCGGGAAATTAAATCCATCCTTGAAAAGACGGTGAATCCAAATAGAAAGGATTGGAGTGCGCGATTAGATGATGCTTTGTGGGCATACGGGACAAAGCATATAAGACTCCTATTGGCATGTCTCCTTATCGCTTGGTGTTTGGTAAACCTTGTCATTTGCTTGGTAGAGTTGGAGCACAAGGCATATTGGGCTGTGAAGAGCTTCAATATGAGCTTGGATGAGGCCGGTTTGCATCGGAAATTGCGATTACAAGAGTTAGAGGAAATAAGGAATGAGTCCTACGAGAATGCGGCTATTTACAAAGCAAAAACGAAGGCTTGGCATGATAAGTTGATCATTAGGAAGGACTTTGAGGTTGGTCAAAAGGTCCTTCTCTTTCAATCTCGTCTCCGTTTATTTCTAGGTAAACTACGTTCTCGGTGGGTAGGGTCGTTTGTTGTTGTGAAGATATTTCCACATGGAGTCAGGAAATAAAGAGTGAATCTACATCGAGGATTTTCAAGGTTAATGGGCAACGTTTGAAGCCCTACTATGAAGGTTTTCAACCGGAGGAAGTTGACGGGGTAACGTTGGATGACCCGGTGTATGAGTAAGAACACCGGATGCACTACGTCGTGCCAACGACTATAAATAAATGGAGCTTCTCGGGAGGCAACCCGAGCTTTACATTGTATTTATTTTTCTTTTCTTTTCTTTTGGTTTGATTTGATTTTACGCTTTGTGTGCTTGTTTTTGTTGTAGGTTAGTCAAGAAGGTGTTGTGCGAATGGAAAAAAAATTGATAATGAAAAATGAGTTTGAGAGAGTTAAGTATGTGAGAGATTACAATATGAGGATTGGAGTATGTTTATGCAGCAAAAAATGCAGAAAAAAAAAAACATAAAAAAATGATGATGAATTTCAAACCCGCTAAGTTGAAAACCCGCAAGGGCGGGCGACTTATGCTAAATTTGGGTGCCTTAATAGGTGGAAAACCCGAAAGGGCAACCTATATAAAACAAAAGGCTTAAAGAGCGGGTGAGTTGTGAGCTTTCAAAGAAAAAAAAAAGCAAAATGAGAGGCTAGGATGAAAACCCGAAAGGGCTCCTAGACAAAATGAGAGAAAAAGAAAAGAGAGAATAATCTATTACTCATTTTCAGGAGGTGGCGTCATAAGGTGGGAGGTGATCTTGGAAGTTTTCGGATAAGGCTAGTCTTTTATTTACTTTTCCTTGGTGGTTTGGATGTCTTATGGGCGTGTTATGGTAATTGTGAATGATAGTTTGGAGGAGGAGCTTGAGGCTAAGCGCGGGGGAATCCTTGTTCCTTGCGTTTTGGTTTTCAAGTGGTTGTTGTTGGTTGGATTGTCATTGGTTGGGAATTATTGAAAGTTCAAGTCCTTTGAACTTATTTTATTTGACTATTTTTGGGGTAAACGTGGGAACATGTCTTTTTGTTGCCTTCCCATGGCTAATTGATGATTGTATAGCTGTGGAAATTTAGGCTAACCTTAGGTTTGGAGCGAAAAGGGGATGTTAGATGTTGGTGTGTTGGTTAGGCGATTTTGGGGTTGTTGATTCTTCTATTTGAAGTTTACTCGAGGGCGAGTATGGTTCAAGCGTGGGGGAATTTGATGTGTCCGAGTTATGCGTGCATCTTAAACACATTTTCTATCATTTTGGTTAGTAGTTAGGCTTAAGTGTGAAAGAATGAAGTTGTTTTAGTATTTGAAGGTTTAGGAGTAATATGATGATTTTTATCTCCTAATTCCTATTTTTGTGAGTCTTAAAGTGTAAAGGTCATTGGTATGTGGTCCCATTCTATCCGAGATATTTAAACTTCAATTTTAAAGTGTTCGGGAATTTTAGCATTGAAGAATTGTGGCGCACTCAAAGTAGTAGCATAGCAGTCCAAGCTCGCACCTCGCGAGCTTGGTCGTGGGTCGCGTTGTCTGGATTGCCCAGCTCTGCAACAAGTTTAGCGGATCAGCCGCTCGTCGCGGCTCGTGAATATGCTCGCACCTCGCGGTTCATGTCACGGGTCGCGACCATTTATGTTATCCAGCCAAGGTCAGCAGGAGAAAAACAGTAGCAGCTCGCACCTCGCGACCCACGTCGCGACTCGCGACCTTTAACCGACTTTGGCGGTTTCTTCAACAGCTAGGTTTTCTTCCGTGAAGTATAAATATGGACTTGCGCCTCTTTTTACGAGGAGGGCGGAGGAAAACAGAAAAAAAAAGGCCACAACTTCATCTCATCACTTCTCTTTCATATTTTAGTTTGTAATTTAGTTAGATTATGGAAATTGTAGCTTAAATCACTCTTGGGAACAATTAATCGAAGCTTCAACTAATTATTGTAAGATTCTCTATACTCTACTATTCCTCTTGGTTATTGTTTGATTTCTAGTATTCCATTATATGATGATTGCAAGACTTGCTAGGAGTACTACTAGTTTGATTTTGTGATTCATCTATTGCTAGATTTAAGAATAGATACGGATTGTTTTGTTCTTTTATCACTTGGTAGTAAACTAAGATCTAACTTGGCATGCGGATCATGAATTGTTAGAACTTAGGGAAATCAAACAAATTGATTGAATGTTTATCGCTTGTATAACACTAGCAAGCCTATTGATTCTCTATTATTATTGCTGCTTTTGAATTAAACTTAGACGCAGATCGGACTAAGTTATTCAATAGTAAGGGTTTTGTAGTCACGCGGATCGTGCTATTTAACTACAACTAAGGAGAATAGGAGATTTTATCTCAACAATAGGTAACCTTGAGCTTAAGTAGAGTTGTGGTTTCAATGAGCAATAATTTAGTTGAAAGTAGAAATTAATCGGACTCAAGATTTATTTACATTGAATTTCTATAACTTTCATTTAGTTGTTTGCATTTATTTACTAGTAATTTGTATTGAAAATCCCCCCTGAATTGGTTACTTGACACTTAGAGTCATCTAGGTGTTGTTTATATTGAATACAAACTTGTCCTTGTTTCCCTGTGGTACGAACCTTACTTCCCTTCTACATTAAATTGTAAAAGAGAGTAGGAGATATTTATTTTTAGATAGGTGCATACGACTAAGAAGCGCGAATGGGCATGTAAGCCAAGCAGTGGAAGCGAATTCACAAAATCGAAACAGATTTTGCATATCCTCTGAAGCTTTCCCATAGAGATGGCAAAGACTTGAGACATTGATACCCAAAGAGCCAAATTGGCATTAACAACAATATTGTTATGCCATATCTTCCAAAGGAAGATTTTCCATTTCTTCATGATGTTCACACTCCACACAAGACAAAAACTTCACATCATGTGGTGTTATCATGCTATCGATTTCTTGTAATTGGTTATAAGAACAGTAGCCAGTTTTTGTTTTATATTCTCCTGATGGATGCAACTTCCAGTAAATAATATCTCGTTGAGGCGTAACCTGGGGAAGCTCAATACTTAAGATTTTGCGAGCCCATTTTGGTGTGAATAGTGGTCGCACTCGCCCAACATTACACATAGGCCAATTAGGTAAGAATAACTCACCCACTCGCAATCTAGCTAGTATACCCAAAGGAACATCGGCTCTAAAAATTAGCGTGTCCACCTTGTACCCAACGATGCTTAGAGGCAATAATATCTTTGCTATCACCCACTTTCCAGGCACATTGGGCGATGAGATGGGGGGTCACACTTAGGAGCCCTTTTGTACCCCGGGAGTAATGTCCCCTGGAACTAGAAGAGGCTGGAAACCGGTGGCTAAAGGAGGAGAGGTGATGCATAGTCAACATTTTGGAGAGCGATTCTTGCGAGGATGGTGGTGTAGACGCCACACCTTCTTCATGAGAAGCGACTTATTGAATAATTGTACACTATGGATTCTAAGACCACCCATACCTTTAGGTAGCTGTAGAATCTGCTTTCTCCGCCATGCTAAACCCCTAGAATCCTTCTTTGCCGAGAAAAATTTGTCGATCATAGCATCGAGCTTATCCGCAATAGTTGTGGGAATGAGGAAGACAGAGAAAATGTGAGCAATAGACACAATCAGCCTTGAGTTGATAAGGATGAGTTTGACAGTCGAGAAAGCGATCGATTATCCCAAGAAGTAATCTTGGCGAGACTTTATCCGAAGGAACGTAAAATGTCGGACTTTTGTGTCTTGGAAGTCAACCCGGGGTCCCCAGTAGGTACTAAGAGAAGGTTTGGAGTCCATGCAAATAATACTTTTAGTGGAAAAAACTGCTTTTGCTACTTATCAAATGCTCCGGTTAACTAATCAACCCGAGCATTTGGGAATTAGTGCTCCGGTTAGTCAACCCGAGCATTTGTGAAGTTTCTTTTGTCAGTTCGCTTTTGCACATAACCCGCCCAACCCCCATCTCTCCTATTCTATTCTCAACCTCACCTTCTCTCTCTCTCCTCTTACGAAGAACCAGCGTAGGAATTCAAATTAGGGTTTCTCTCTCCCTCTTCCCTTCTCTTCGCACACCAACGGCCACCAACACCAACGCCAATAACACCCACCGCCAACATTTTCTTTGTTTGTGAGTTAGGGTTTTCAGTTCTGTCGCCGCGTTTTCTCACTCTCTAGTTCATTTCATTTACTGAAGTTTTGAATTTTTTTCTCCTTTTAATTACTTTGTTATTTTTGGTTTAAATATGATGCTGATGTTGTTTTATGGAAGTCTTGATATCTTTCTTTTTTTTTCTGCTGCTTTTAGTGGTCTTGTTCTGTTGCTGCCAGAGCTTCGAATAAAGGATTCTTGCAATCAGATTTTTCCCCATTCTTCACTAAGGCAAGTAAGTGGCTCAAATTTGTTTTTTTTTTCGATTTCTGGTTGATTTGGTTCGAAAACTCGAACCCTAGAAATCGAATTAGGGCTTTTCGATTTTGCCTCTTTCTGCACGAATTTCTTGATTGTTTGTGTTTGTATTTTATGTTTATGGCCAATAAACAGCAAAATTCTTCCAAGATTAGATTAATTAATTTGTTTTCCTTGTATTTTCCTGAACTTTTAGGTTTTTTTGTTCCTATCCACTGTACTCTCAAGTCCTCTAGTTTCACCCCTCTTCCATTTGCTGTTTCATGGTAATTTAAAACCATTCCATATAAGAAGCAGCTTGTTGGCAAGCTCATACTGCCAACTTGTAAATTTGAGTATTTGATCATCTGTTGTCATGTTTTTCCCTCAAATTTATGAATTTTAGGGTTATTTGGGTCTTTGTATTTCAAGTCATAATTGTTATGATTTTTCTCATTATATGTTGTAAATTGATTTTTATTCGATTTTGGTTGATTTTCACCTGTTTGTTCACAAAATCTGAGCCAATGTTTTCTTCTTTGAGCTTGTTACACTTTGGTTATTAGGTGGATCAGGGTTGGCTGGTGGAGGTTGATAGCGGATTGGGCCAATAGTGATCACTTTGTTAACCATTCCCACAAGTATTAAGAATTAGATTTTCTTGTTGCTGTCGTTATTGTCACATGCTTTTTGATGCCTCTAGAGGTTGTTCTCATTACATAATATATGGTTACAGGTTTTGCCTTTGATGGCGATGCATCTCTTGAAGTCTTGGATCACACAATTCTGGATCTCATATACTACATGGTAATTACTTTAATGTTTATATCTATTATTCTAAAACACATTCGCTACATTTTAGACTAGTACCTTAAGTCTACATTCGCTACATGACTTTAACGTCTATAAGAAGAAGATTCATCATCATGGAAGAGAGGGAGAAGACATGATTAAGCTGCACACTCACTCATACTGTTGTTTAGATTATGCTTAGCTTGCTTATCAGTGATGATCGTAATGCGTCCTTTACGCATCTTGATGGATGAGTTTTTCTTCTTGTTCTTCTTTTGTTAGCAATGAAAGTTTGGAGAACACAGAGACAAATGGTGCCAAGGAAGAAAAAGAATAAGATTACCACTCTTGTTGAGGTTTGTGCTTGACTGGGAACTCAATGCTTAGCATCAATGCTGTATGAGAAGTTGAGAACTACAACTGTTGCTTGACCATTATAATCCTTCCAGTGCTTCAGTGTCAAATGTTTGGCATGCTCTCTTGTTCATTTCTGTTTGTGTTATGGGGCTTTATAATTTACTAGTTAACAAGATAATTTTGGGATGGGGGAGTATGGTTTTTCAAAAAAGATTGTAATTGATGTGATGGGACCTTTGCAATGTTATGATATGCATTACCTCCTCTTTTGAGATTTGGTTACACGTAAACTTACCTTTTGAGGAGTGTGCTTAGTGCTAATGACTTATTAGTAATTTTTCATTGTAACTTTATCATGTGCATTTGATGAATACCTTGTCAATAACAATCCTTCTCTTTGGGTATTTATTCATAGATTCCTTTATTGGAAGATAACATGTAAGTAATGTAACTGATGACATGATATTTTTGGACCCTAGCCCTTTTTTTTTGCACCGTGTTCATATCTTTGCTCGGAGTCTATTCTAAATAATACTTTATCACTATCTAAAAGAAATATATATGTTCTGTGTTTTTGCCATTTTATCACACAAACCACTGGGAGAGTTGGAGTTACTTCTGAAGTGCTCCCTCTCAATTACTATCATGGGTTTATTTCCAATATTGAGTGTGGAAATTGAGAAATCCTATTTATTGGAATTTAGATTTGTAATAATCGTTGTTGCAGTCATGTCTCATTCCTTTTTTTTCCATCAAATGTTTCTTTTCCATTCTAAACACCATAGGGCATAGAGACTATGCATGATCCTTTTCTCTCACCGCTTGTCTCTTTTTTGTATATTTTGTTAACCTTATTTTTAAATTTCTCTTGTGGTGCCAAATACTAGAAACTAGGCATCTAGGTCTTAAATAGTTGTAGAATAGTTTGGATGTGTGAGATTTCTTGTTAAACTCGATTCTAGGTTTGTTAACCTTTGAATTGAATTCTTCACGCTTAGTGTTTCAATATGTCCTCACAGGATGCTTTGAAAGTTTCAAGCTTTGAAAACTACAGTCCTTGTGCACGGGATCCTCTATCACGCTGGTCAGCTGACTGTATTGGATTTAATATCATTGAAGCCGTCTTATGTCATATATGTCGAAAGGAACAGCCGCTGTTCTGGTTTTCATTCCAAGTCTCTCAAGAGTGCAACTGGACAAATTTTCAAATTTGACGCTTTGATCATTACAACCGGGTTCTACAAGTGAGTTTGATGATCATTTTTCTTATGGCATTATGTCAACATCTGCTTATTGTGCTACTGTTTGACAATGTTATAGGTCATTAAATTGACGGATGTTGGCGTACAAGGAGCTGACGCAAAGAACATCTTCTATTTAGTTCTTTTCTTGCATAGTTTTATATATTGGCAGTCTGATTTACATCTTGAACTACTTTTGGTTGCAGACTGATGCCTTCTTTAAAACAAGTGTCCCAGATGTGTATGCTGTTGGTAATTTCTTTTGGCTATGTTTTTAAGTCCTGTTTGTAGGCAGCAGCAGATTGGTGATGTTTTGCAGATCCTTGTTGTTCTTTCCACATAAGTGAGGCCATACAATTTAGGGATCTCGTTTTTTTTTTTTTAAATTTCTACCAAAGTGACTTTTCACTACGATCTTGCAAAATGGCCAATTTAGCTCTCTGTTATGTTCAATGTATTGATGAGCTACTATATGTTCAATGCGGATGAAAGTTTCATCTTCTTTCTTTATTTCTTCTATACTCCTTCCCCTTTCTCTTGTGGTTATTATTGGATGAGGTATATCTCATTGTCATTGTGGTTTATAATGTAATTCTTAGGAATTGTTCGTTCATGGGATATATTTGTCTTTTTGACATGTATAGCATGACAATATGGTCGAGCTTATAGAGTAGCTAGCACTTGCTGATGATGCTTTTCATAGATGAACATGAACCATGTATGCGCTCTATGCTTCAATGTTAGACTAACTTTGTGGGCTAACTTGTTGATTGTACTTGTGGTTGCTTTGACTCATCCCTAAGGGGGTATTCACAGCCATTCTTACTCAATTCTTGATTGCCAAGTCAACCAAGGAGGCATCTGCTTCAAAGTGGTTGGAGCGTGTTTGTTAGCTCAAAAAGACTTGTAGCTGGTGATGCATTTATTTTTCTCAGGTTTGCTAGCTTCTCTTTATGATTATTTTGCAAATTTCCTACACTTTGAGGCTGAACCGGTCTTTTATTTAACCGTTCCGCAGGTGAAATGGTGAACTTGGTGTTGGAGTGAGACGTGCCATGAGGCGACGAGGACATTGCATGCAATCGGTCATGTCAAGTCATAATATGCATCTCGGCGTTACGCAACAACATTGCATGCAATCGGCTCCGGGACTATGTTTACCGTTTTTACGACAAACCTAGGTGTGGCTAATGTCATGTTTATGCTCTTCTTCTTGTCATTGGATTCCCCTCGTGATAACTTGTGCCTTTTTTGAATGTTATTTTTTAAATCTTTCGGCACATTATTTTTGTTGAATATGAATAATGTTTCATGATTATATGCTTCATTTTGTTCGAGCTTATGAGTGTCATATTTGCTCAACTAATGCATACTCTTGTTACATTTGTTGACTGACCTATTTATGTCTTCTATCGTTCTTTAAAAAGTGCTTCATAAAATTTTGAACTTGCGTGAGGAAATTGCTGCAGCTTGTATATAGTCAATAGTGCCTTTACTTACAGTTGAAATTGGATTTCCTTGCAGGACAAGTCCTGCTCAGTTCATTGTTCCATATGATCAGTACATGGAGTCTGTGAAGAATCAGTACTCCATTGGGATGCGTTTTAAGATGAGATTTGAAGGGGAAGAGGCTCCAGAGTCCTCTGTTCTTACAAGAGAAGGTATTATTGCTCTGAACTCAATCTGATAGAAGTTCTGAACAGTGCAAGGGTCCCAAACAGATGGATAATTTGCCTGCTTGCAATGAGCAGGATAAAAAAAATGCCATGTTCCCAATCACTTTCTCGAGACGCTCAAGCGAGAGTACAAGGTGGTTCCTTCAGGAGTTGTACTAAGGTACTTTACGATACTTACCTTCTTTCTTTTCCTCTCCGCCTCATTATTGGTCTTTAGTGTTTCAAATGTTATGTGCAATTTTTCCTGATTTCAGGTGCAAAAGCAAGGAATGGCCCTCGGTAGGTCTGTGGACCTCTCAAAGTTTAGTGATTATGATAAAGTTGGTTGAAGAATTGGATCACTTATTCGATTTCAATGGTGAACTCAAGATCCCTGAGAAGAATTGGCTCATTGTCAACACTGACGACGAGGGTGATATGATGCTGGTTGGAGATGACCCGTGGTAGTATGTGTTGCATATTTACAGTATTTACCCACATAGCTTCATAAAGTCTGGCTCAAAAGTTTAATTTGGCTTTGCCGTACAATGCCAATGTATTATGGTTTAAACATTGGATCAGGTAGGATCTTTTGACCATATCAAAATTTTAATAAAGATTGGATCCTTTCTCCAGTTAATGGATTAGTGCAACCAAAGACAAGCCACCATTTAATATGATTTGGGCTAATTTCTCCTCTAATTTGAAGATCAAATCTCGTGTTTGGCTTGATTTTGGTATTTTTATAGCAATTTCGTGATAATTTTTGGTGATAATGTGAATTATGGGAGTTTAGGGTCTGATATTGAAATTGTAAAGTTAATTCTCCCCTAATTTGAAGATAATGTCTGTGTTTCGCTTGATTTTGACTGATTTTATAGTAATTTCTGTAATTATTTGACTGATCAATATGTGAGGATATCCTTATGTGAGGATCAGATTTGTAAAGTTTGATGTTAGTTACTTTAATGTCTATTTACAAGTACTCCATATATCCTTCTCTACTGCTGGTCTGCTGCGTTAGTGTAATAGTGTAAGACGCTAGCTGCACGCATGCTGGCAGTATCTGAAACTTTTTTTTACAATATAAAACACACAAATGCTCCGGTTGTTTAAGAAAACCGAAGCATTTGTGGTATTTTACTCCTCGTAAAAAGCTCAAATGCTCCGGTTTTTATGACAACCTGGAGCATTTGAAACAAATGCTCCGGTTGATAACCGGAGCATTTGTGAAATGCTCAAATGCTCGTATGACGTTTGCTACGGGTCAAATACGGAGCATTTGAGGGGTTTTTAACCGGAGCAATTGAGCTTTTTTCCACTAGTATTAAAAGCGTCATGCTCCAAAGCAGGAATGTTTAGACTAAACTTGACGAAAGACTTTTGAAGGCTAAGGACTTGGCCCAATGTTTGACAAAAACGTTGGAGGGCGGTACCATGGAGTTGCAAGCCATAGTTGAAGCTTTGAAGAAGAATAAGATATTATCAGCAAAGAAGAGGTGGAAGACAGTGGGAGCTTGCCTGTTAATTTTGATACCTTCAAAAAGCTTGATGTCGGTGGCAATACTTGTCATCCGGGAAAATATATCCATACAAAAGAGAAATAAGTATGTAGAGAGGGGATCACCCTGGCGCAAACCACATGAAGGGACCAAAGGTTCCGTAATGGTACCATTAAACAGGATCCGATAGGAAACGGCTGAGATGCGTTGGTGAATCAACTGAACCCATTGACTTGGAAAACCATAAGCCTAGAGCACATTTAGAAGGAAAAGCCAATGAACTCGATCATAAGCTTTATTCATATCTAGCTTAAGAGCAAAGCGAGCACTAGAGGAAAAAAGGTCAAGTGCTACTTAAAAGGGTTGCGGTTATCTGAAAAACGCAGCCATTCATCCATCTAAAAGAAGAAGAAAAAGAAACTGGGAATTAAGGGCTGCGGTTAGCCCCTAGTTCTTTAACGCTAAATAATTCCTGCTAACTAACTTCACTTGCTCATACACATTAACCAAAACCCTTATCCCTCTATCTCTTTGCAGCTCTCCTCAACCTCCGCCAACGTTCGCTTGCCGGAGCTTCTCTCTCACGTGCCGTTGTTGTCTCTCCCGCATTTATATGCTGCCACTACTACTGTTGTTCTTATTCGCTGCTTTGTGGTGCTGCTATGTGGTTACTACTGCAGCGCGACGACACTGCTTCTGGTGTTCCGACGAAGTCGAGCTTTTCGACGCGCGCTTCCGTCGCTGCTCGTGTTCTGCATAAAGACCATCACTAACGAATTCCATGTAAGAATTTGAAGGCTATTTGATAGAAATTGTGGATTAAATTATGTTTTTGAAGATTTGGGTTTTTTGCTTAAGGTTGTTTTGTATCAATGGGTTTTTTTGTTGTTGATGAATTTGGGTTTTTTTGTTTGTTGGTTTTGTAGGTTATTTACAACAGGGAGACTAATAGGAGTAGGGGTTTTGGGTTAGTGACAATGAGTACAGTTGAAGAAGCTGCAAAGGCTGTTGAAATGGTGAATGGATTTGTAAGTTTACTACTTTCTTTTCAGTTTGGTGTTTGAGTTTGTCAGTTTTTCTTCTTGTTGTTGTATTTCAAGTTTGTCTGTAGTTTGTTTTTCTTATTTGCAAAATTGGAGGCTTATGTAGTGGTAAAAAGTGTTGTTGTTTTGTTTGGTGAAAATTGTGTAACATAATGGATGGTGTTGCCTATAAAATTGTGCTAGTTTATATGACTTGAATTTCGGTAGATTCCTGATTCTTTGGAGTAAAATTTTTGCTACTTCTAGATTCTATTAGGAGAGTTTGCGTTTGAAGATTTATTTACTAAAATTTTACGTATTATCATTTTAAATGACAATTTTGAAATGAAAGAAATAAAATTTTGTGGATTTTAAAGCTGCCTTACATGATTGGTTATATTGAGGTAGCAATTCTAGCTTATGAATGGAAAATTCAAAGCATGAAGATAATTAAGTATGAATTTTTATATACAACTGAGATATCCAAGGATAGGCAGAAGAATAGAGTAGTATTTTCATGAGAATGAACATAGTAATGTTCTTGATGTAACAGATTATGAATGTTAACAATTGCAAGACTCTGATTACTTAACAATTTTTTTTTACATGGATGCTTTTCTAGTGCAAGCTTTGTTGTGAAGGATTTATGTCCTCGACTTAAATGCAATTACTAATTATATTATGGATCGTATTATAGAGATAATAAATTCGTTCTATTGGGTCGTCTATACGTCTTGCTAGAGAATGCTATAGAACTTTGGGTTAGGAAATAATAAACCCAAAGCCCAATATAATGGATCCTATTAGGTCACACAAAATACTTGGATCAACAAAAGAAACCTAGAGCCCATAAGGGGCCCTAGGGTGGCCGGCCAAGAGGAAGAGAGAGGAGAATTGATTCTCCTCCTAACCTAATTATATCTATATATTTTTGGTTAGGCAATAAGGAGATATACTAGATATCTTTCATTATTCTTCTCTCTCTCATATTCTTTCCAAAAGTCACAAAAACTCCATTAAAGTAGAAGAAGAATTTCTTCCTTCCAACTAGCATTGGTGGAGTGTTGATCCGGGTTGGTGGACCAAGTAGAGGAATCGCAATTGAGGTTCTTAATCTGGGTTATTCAAGCTTTGTGGAATTCACGCTTCAAAGGTAAATTCCTAACTATTATGTGATCCTTGAATCTATATGCATGAGATCCTGTTTTAAGTGCTTATGAATTTGATTCATGAAATTCCGCTTAAAGTACTTATATAATCCTACAGTGGTATCAGTTTTAGCCTCTTGCATATAATTTTTGGTCATAATAATTATGTGTTCTTCACTAATTTTAATTGATTAAGGGGAGGAATTGAATTATGGAATGAATAATTAATTGGAATTGATTAAATGGAGATTTAATTGCTTAATTTTTCAACATAAAGTGGCCGAATTTTTTGAAAATTCAACCCTAAATTTCGAAATTTAAATTCGATTTTATTTCGAATATTAAGTTCATATTATTAATCCGATTTTCATGTTTAAATTTGTTTATATGTGAAAATTAATTCATGTGAAAAGAGTTTTATATGAATTAGAGATTAATTTATGAGAATAACCCTAAAATTAATTAAAATGGAGATTTTGATTTAATTTTCTGAATTAGGCATAAAAAGGTTTATGTTTAATTTAATTAAGATCACTAAATTAATATTACAAATGTTGTAATTTTAATTTCCTTCAAATAAAACAAAAAAAAAAAAAATTAAGGAGGAGGAATAGGAGCGAGCCTCCGGTGGTCTCGCGGTGGGCGTGGCGCCCGAAGGTGCTCCGGTGGTCCGCCGTCGCATACGACGGTGAGGGATAGACGGACGCCGGGCGGGCGATCGTCGAAGTCCGGTGGTGGCAGCGCACCACGCAGACGCACTTATGACGCGCGCAAGGAAGCGTCGTCTTGGGCGCCGGGCCGGTGGTCGGTGCCGGCAAGATGTTGCGGCGTCGGCTCGCAATGGGTTCTTAGGTGAGTTCCGGTGAGGTGCTTGACGTGGGGGTTGCCGAATTCTAGCCATTCGTTGTTACGGGCGTGTGATGCCGTGGAAGGCGACCTTTGTCTTTGCTTGGATTTTGTTTCACAATTTTAATAAAAAAATTTTTTTTTTTTTAGAAATCATTAAATCCGATTTTAGTATATTGAGCGATTTTCGGTTAAATAATTCCATAATTTTATTCTTTAATCTAATTAAAATTAGTAGGAAAGTATAATAGGATAGAATCTTTAGGTGGTTATGAATTACTTAAATGTTTTATCAACTTACCATAATTAAGAATATTTGATATTTTGATTGATGGCAAGTATAATATGTGATATTATGATGTGGCTTTTATATATTTTGATATAATTGCTATGTATGACTAGTATGGCCCAAATTAAGTTAGAAAATACGATCTGCGCATCGTGATGTATTCTTGTAATTTTAAATACGATCTGCGTATCGTTAAGTATTTTTGTAATTTATTTAATTTAGTTATTATTTAAATTATTTTGATACTTATGTAATCCAAAGACGAAGTCCATCAAGAGAAGGCCCATGGATAAGGTGGATGGAGATCCATGAAGAGTCCAAGAATGAGCCATTGATGATTAGTTCTTAGGATTAGGGGCCATACTAGATCATTTTATTTTCGCATTTTATTATTCTTTAAAATGCTTATAAGTTTATTGTATGTTGGTTAATGATGCGCTAGAGTTCACTAATTCATAACAACATAATAAACTTAGGTCCCGTAAAAATTAAGGTTGCTTTTCCAAACATAAAGTACTTATCAAACCCTTAATTAATAGTAATAGGTCATGCCTCCGCAGGGTGTTATCATTAATTTTGGGAATATAAGGTAAAATTGCGAATTTTACAACTTAGTTTGGTTGTCCTTAACAAAATCATCAAAAGCGTTTTGAATTTTGAAGCAAGAGATAGTTAAGCATGCGATGTTTATCCATCTAAACAAGAGTTATAATTTGTTATAATTAGTAAAAGAGTTTACTTACCTTGATAATGTAACGTTAAAGATAAGGCCTCCGTCTCGCTTAGTGTTGCATGTTGATAGGATCTTGTAAAACACTTATTCAAATGGGACATTAAAATTGAATAGGTGATCAACCTAGAAACCTTTGCATGTTTTAGGTTACTTTATAAACATAAAATTGAACTTTGCTTTATTTTTCTGACTGTAGATACTATGTCTAATAACAACAACAACAACAACTCCGGTTTCAACATTCGTCCTTTTCTGGAAAAGGACAGATCGAATGGTGAAAATTTCCTAAATTGGGAAAGGACCTTAAGACTTGTTTTGAGGTCCGAGGGTCGAGAGGATGTCATAGAAACCCCACTTCCCGTGATTACCGATGAGTCAACCGAGCGAGACAAACGTCGTGCTAAGCGAGGCAAATGATAGGTCTCAGATCCACTTACTTGCTTGATGATAGCGACCATGGAGCCGACCTCCAAAGGAGGTTCGAAACCAAGGATGCTTATACCATCATGCAAGAGGCTGCGGGCTATGTTTCAAACACAAGCCCGAGTTGAGCGATATGAGACTAATAGGGAGATACTTGAATGTCACATGAAGCCGGGTCAAGTTGGCCCCCATGTTTCCGCGATGATGGGTCTTTTCGAAAACATGGAACGACTTGGATTCCCTTATAGGGTTGAGTTGGCTACCGACATTATTCTCCACTCATTACCCGAGTTTCAATCAGTTCAGAATGACCTACAATATGAATGAGTCTGAAAAGACTTTGCAAGAGTTGCATGGATTGTTGGTCAATGCTGAAAGGAACATCCCTAAGGTTGAACCAAAGAAAGAGGTTTTGATGGTTCAAAAGGGAAAGGGTTTCAAGAAGAAATGGGCGGGAAAGAAGGACAAGGGCAAGCAAGTTGCCACTTGTTCTTTGAAAAACCTAAGCCAACCGCCAAGCCAAAGGTCGCCGCGGAAAGCAAGTGCTTCCATTGTCACAAGATAGGACACCTTGGAAGAAGAACCGCCCGTATACTTGGAGGAAAAGAAGTCCTGGGGGCTTCCACTTCGGTATATATGTTATAGAAATCAATTTGACTTCTACTTCTTTATGGGTATTTGATACCGGCTGTGGTTCTCACATAGTTAATGATGTGCAGGGACTAAAAAGAAGTAGGAAGCTGGCAAAAGGCGAGGTAGAGCTACGCGTTGGAAATGGAGCACGAGTTCTTTGCACTTGCCATAGGAAACTATAGTCTACACTTGCCATCCGGGCTTATTTTAGAACTAAATAATTGTTATTTCGTTCCTTCAATAACTAAGAACATAATTTCGTTTCGGTTTTGGATTCCGAAGGGTTTTGTTTTGAAATAAAGAACAAGTGTTGTTCCATTTCTTACAATAATATGTTCTATGCCAATGCTAAATTGATAAATGGCTTATATGTGCTTGATAAGTCATTACAAATCTATAACATAGATAGCAAGAAACAAAAATCAAATGATTCCAACCTAACCTACATTTGGCATTGTCGAATGGGTCATATAAACCAAAAGCGTATTCACAAGTTACAAAAGGATGGTATAATTCCATCATTTGATTTTGAATCATTTGATGTATGTGAATCATGCTTAATGGGAAAGATGACAAAATCACCATTTACTTGGAAAAGGTGAAAGAGCCGGCGATCTTTTAGGACTCATACATACGGATGTGTGTGGTCCTATGAGCACAAAGGCAAGGGGGAGGGTTTAACTACTTCATTACATTCACTCGATGATTTGAGTAGATATGGATATATATACTTAATGAAACATAAGTCGGAATCTTTTGATAGATTCAAAGAGTTCCAAAATGAAGTACGAAATCAACTTGGTAAGACAATAAAAGCACTGCGATCCGATCGTGGTGGTGAATATTTGAGCCAAGAATTTGATGATCATCTAAAGGGTTGTGGAATTCTTTCACAATTAACTCCACCAGGAACACCACAGTTGAATGGTGTATCTGAAAGGAGGAACCGAACCTTGCTAGATATGGTTCGATCAATGATGAGTCTTGCCGATCTTCCGATTTCTTTTTGGGGATACGCTCTCGAAACCGCTGCACACACACTAAATAGGAGCCCGTCAAAGGTCATTGAAAAGACTCCATATGAGTTATGGAATGGAAAAACTCCAAACTTGTCTTTTCTTAAAATGCAGGGATGTGAGGTCTATGTAAAGCGGTTACTATCGACAAGCTTGCACCCAAGTCGGATAAATGTCTCTTTGTGGGATACCCAAAAGAGACAAGGGGTTATTACTTCTATAACCGTCAAGAGAACAAAGTGTTTGTTGCTCGTGATGGTGTCTTTCTTGAAAAGGAATTTGTTTCTAGAAAGACAAGTGGGAGTAAAATAATTCTCGAAGAAATTCGAGATGAGCAACAAATAGACGTGGTTCACACTATGTCGGAGACGGCGCGACAAGACGAAAGTCTAGTTCGGGAGATGATGTATTCAACGCATGTACCTCCTACCGTTCCAATTGAATCAAGTGAAGATCTTCAAGGAGTTGAAGAGAACTCTTCTCTTGATGCTCGAGCCCCGCGTAGATCTAGTAGAGAAAGGATTCCAAACAAAAGGTTGGTTGATTTCTCGTTAACCGAAAACTACGAAATTATGATTTTGGAGAATTCGAGCCTACTACCTACAAACAAGCTTTGACGAGCCCGCACTACGAGAAATGGCTTGAAGCCATGAAATCCGAGTTAGACTCCATGTCCGAGAATAAAGTTTGGACCCCGGTCGACTTGCCTAGTGGGGTTAACCCTATTGGATGCAAGTGGGTGTTCAAATTGAAAAGCAGACAAAGATGGGAATGTCTATGTATATAAAGCAAGACCGGTTTGCAAAAGGATTCGAACAAATTCATGGTATAGACTATGATGAGACCTTTTCTCCGATAGCAATGCTTAAATCAATTCGGATACTTTTAGCGATTCATTGCATTTTATGATTATGAAATTTGGCGAGATGGATGTCAAAACCGCATTCTTGAATGGGTTCTTGAATGAGGATGTGTACATGGCACAACCCGAGGGTTTTGAGGATCCGAAAAATCCTAAAAGGGTTTGCAAGCTTCGAGAGATCCATTTATGGATTGAAGCGAGGCATCTCGGAGTCGGAATCTTCGATTTGATGAAGCAATCAAGAAATTTGATTTCATCAAAAGCGAAGAAGAATCTTGTGTATACAAGAAGTTTAGTGGGAGCAACTTAGTCTTCTTGGTATTGTATGTAGATGACATACTACTCATGGGAAATGACATACCAATGCTTGAGTCGATCAAGGAATGGTTGAAAAGTTGTTTCTCTATGAAGGACCTAGGAGAAGCCGAGTACATACTGGGAATCAAAATCCATAGAGATAGGTCTCGAAGGATGATTGGACTAAGTCAAGAAACTTATATTGATAAGGTTCTTACAAGGTTCAACATGGAAAACTCGAAGAGAGGTTTCGTTCCCATGTCACATGGCATATCGCTTAGCAAGAGTCGGTGCCCGACGAACCCGATGAGTTAAAGCGAATGAGTAGCATTCCTTATGCTTCGGCTATAGGATCTATCATGTATGCCATGATAAGTACTCGAACGAGATGTTGCATATGCCTTGAGCATGTGTAGCGGAGTTCCAAGCAAATCCGGGAGAAGCACACTGGATTTGCGGCTAAAAGCATCCTTAAGTACTTGAGAAGAACTAAAGGCATGTTCTTAGTTTATGGGGGACAAAGTGAGTTGGTTGTTGAAGGTTACACGGATGCAAGCTTCCAAACCGACGAGATGATTACCGCTCTCGGTCGGGGTATGTCTTTCGTCTAAATGGAGGAGCAAGTGAGCTGGAAGAGCTCAAAGCAAAGCACTGTAGCGGACTCTACGACGAGAATCGAGAATATTTAGCAGCGGTTGAAGCGGCTAAAGAAGCGGTTTGGATCAAGAAATTCTTGACGAGCTTGGATATCGTACCTAGTGCTCTAGAAGGGATTGAGTTGTTACGTGATAACAATGGTGCTATTGCGCAAGCAAAAGAACCGAGATCACATAACAAATCCAAACATGTAATGAGGAAGTATCACCTCATTAGGGAGATTGTTGACGGGAAGGATGTCGGGATCTCGCAAAGTTCACACGGATGAGAATGTGGCCGATCCACTCACTAAACCACTACCTCAACCCAAGCATGAGTGTCACGCTAGGGCTATAGGCTTGAAGCAAATGTTAGAGTGGCTTTAGATTGTACTAGGTTTAGAGAAACTTGTTACAATGTAAAGACATGGTTTTGCTATTTATGTTTATAAGAATAAATTTTACATTATTTAATTATTGGTTTAGTATTAAATAAAATGTCCAAAATATATCTTGAATTCTATGGTTTTGTCAAATATGTGATTTGATAAATGAAACACCATAAGTGAACGAGAATTCGTAGAATATTAAAAGTTCCTAATCTAAGTCATTAAACTGGACATGAATGACTTGTTAAAGGGATTAGCATATAAGATTGATTGATAGCACCGTTTCATGGGCTATAGAAACATAGAGATGTTTAATCAATCATATGGATATGTATAGTTGATACATAGTCGAACTAGACCTCGCTTAGAAGTTTTATAACTTCAAAATTATATTAGTAGATTCCTTAAACATGAGTGGAACATTACTTAGCCCGATGATTGGTATAACTTTGATACTTGTCAAACGTCATGCCGTAAAAGGGGACTATAAAGGCAAAGCATTCGGAGTTGTGCTAAAAATTGAGTGGGAGTATTGATTACCATAAGATTGAAAAGGTCCTCCTATACAAGATAGGATAGGTGTCTTGGCCCCTTGAAGAGCGAAAATTGAAAAATGCATGGCCGTGCTCAAATGGATCATTCGATGATCATTTGTTTGTCAATTCGAACTCGGATTTCAAGGATTAATTTGAAAACTAGTATGGATGATATGTAAATATGATCATACTATCAAATTAAGACATTAAGAGACTTGAGGAAATTAAACATTGCACACTCGTCTCGGACAAGTGGGAGATTGAAGGATTTATGTCCTCGACTTAAATGCAATTACTAATTATATTATGGATCGTATTATAGAGATAATAAATTCGTTCTATTGGGTCGTCTATACGTCTTGCTAGAGAATGCTATAGAACTTTGGGTTAGGAAATAATAAACCCAAAGCCCAATATAATGGATCCTATTAGGTCACACAAAATACTTGGATCAACAAAAGAAACCTAGAGCCCATAAGGGGCCCTAGGGTGGCCGGCCAAGAGGAAGAGAGAGGAGAATTGATTCTCCTCCTAACCTAATTATATCTATATATTTTTGGTTAGGCAATAAGGAGATATACTAGATATCTTTCATTATTCTTCTCTCTCTCATATTCTTTCCAAAAGTCACAAAAACTCCATTAAAGTAGAAGAAGAATTTCTTCCTTCCAACTAGCATTGGTGGAGTGTTGATCCGGGTTGGTGGACCAAGTAGAGGAATCGCAATTGAGGTTCTTAATCTGGGTTATTCAAGCTTTGTGGAATTCACGCTTCAAAGGTAAATTCCTAACTATTATGTGATCCTTGAATCTATATGCATGAGATCCTGTTTTAAGTGCTTATGAATTTGATTCATGAAATTCCGCTTAGAGTACTTATATAATCCTACATGTTGTTGCTGCACAATACAAGATGGAAGGGTCATAAATAAATTTCTGATTTAGGAGCTCATTTAGAATGAGAGGCATACAGTTTTGTGAGGGGAGGGGGTGGGCCTCCACAAAGCCGGGCATCACTTCTCTTACAAGTGAGTAAGTGACTATTCCACAAGGTCGTGATGGTTAGGAGAAGAGAGATGTGATCTGTTGCGATGGTTTTTTTTAACAGGTGCAAGAACGGGCCAGGTCCCCTATACCCCCTCCCCCCTCCCTCCCAAAAAAAAGAAAAGAAAAGAAAAAAGAGCTCCCTACTCCATGCCCCCTGCCATTAGGCTCTACCAACGGCCAATCAAGAACCTTGGTTGTGATGGTTGTTTATTTAGAAGATGATGATGTAAAACCTGACATTTGAATCAGTTTCAAAAATATAAGTTTTACCATATTTTCCAGTTCAAGTTCGGTAATTAGTATGTAATGGTACTTAAGAAGTTGGGGTTCTCTATGACATTTCTAGATTTTATTGTGATATACTTCTTAACAGAATTAAGGAACTAAGTGAGTACTAATGTACATTACATAGTGTAATGATGTAATCTTTTTTTTTGTAACAAACCTTAAGGGGTGGTTGGTGTCCTGGTGAGGGTGGGGGTCGAGCGAGTAATGTGTACAGAGTAGAAATACAAAGCGTCATAATGTTCACAGAGAATAAACTAGAGTAGTAAGTAGAGGGAGAAAGCAGGAAAATTGGGAGTTGAGAGTTACAGGTTTAGGTAGTAAATGTGGAGTAGTATCAATACTATGGCCTATTGGTTTGTTAGGTTGAAAAAAATGGGAAGTGAACGTAGTGCTTGTTTGATTTACATTAAAATAAAAAGGCGTGGAAAGTGTAACATTACTCAAGAGTGATTCCATGCCATATTTTTTTAATAAACAATTATTTAGGGTGGTTTGTTAATTGAGATCGTACTTAATGATAGTTTTTTATTAGTTTTGCTGTTAATTTTGCCATAGTTCTCATTCTTGTCTTGGTAATTCAAAGAGGTATAGTCAATTTTTAGGCATGCCACAAGTGCTTCATGCCTTGTGTTGGTAATTCGTGATGGCAAAGAGGGCAGATGTTTCCAGAAGCCCTCCACCTCTTTCATTTCCAAGGGTTTGAACAGAAACTTATGAGAATTTTCAGATGACTCCTTCCCTCCATTCATGTGCTCATTTGTTTTAAATGGGGAATGGACCCAATTACCCCTGTTCTTAACTTTTGCTCTTCTAATAATTTCCTCCAAATGCATTTCTGTGAGAAGATTTTGTTAGGAGCCCCTGTTAAAAACCTAGCTTTTATCGTACTGTACTCTTGATTATGTTTATTTTACTTGTAGATTATGAGCGATCTTACGTGCAAAGATGGATTGATTCAGGCAATAGGACTTGTCTGAAAACTCAGCAAAAGCTCTAGCACTTCACTCTTGTTGGAACACAAGGTGACACTCAAGAAGGGGGGATGAATTGAGTGGCTAAAACTAATCGATTTTCGCAAAAACACTCTTATGGCACCGTGCCGTGCACTGTGTTATTCACTCGTAAATTCTCCGATTTATGTTTTTGCTCAACCAAAAATGAATCAAATAATAAAACAATGAAATCAAATAATAAAACACTGGAATTTAACGTGGTTCAATCTCACTTCTGAGATCTACGTCCACACAAACTACTCTTTTATTATTTGAATCGTAAAATATCAAACTCTTGATACAATTCGATTCCCCCACTACTAACTCTAATAGTGCTCCCCAACACTTAACCCTAAGTGTTGCTACTCTCCTATAATATAAGAATTACAGAAAGAAAGATTCCTCAAAGACGTGCTTCTTATTCAAGCAAATAGAGGATCGTTACAAGCTTTGTTTAGAAACCTTAACTTACTAGAACTCTGTGCCGTACACTGTGCTCTGGGAGTCCGTTTTCAACTCTCAAAATCTTTATCACTCCAAATCTGAAAACGTGTTTTGCTATAATGATTTCTATCCCTTATATAATTCAATCAACTGAATAAGAATCCTTCTCCAAAATGTATTATCTTTTTGAATAATTTTTATTCCTAAAATAAAGGGATAGAATTCTTTTCCTATTCAAAATCCAATTTTATCTTTTATAAAAACTGATTTTTTCTTTTCCTTATAAGATAAGGATTCCTCCATATCTATGCCAACTATTAATCAGATTTTAAATCAATTTTTATCCAAAAATCTTTATCAAAATCGTTTTCTTTAAAAATCAGTTTTTCTTTTTATAAAACTTTTTATCCGAAAATCTTTACAATAAATATTTTCCTTTCAAAACTAATTTTCGAAATTAAAATCTCTCCTTTTTATATTATTTAAATATAGACACATGAAATTAATATAATTACCTATTTTCTTAACTCTAAGAAAATAGTTAACCATCCTAATTTCATATTTCTAATTTAGCACAAAGTTCCAATACGTTAATTACATTGCATAAACATGACTAAGAACATAACTAGACCTAAGCTTCCATATCTTCAAGTTCTTGATCTTTCATGAACATCCAATCTTGATAGCTTTCTTAGATCACTGTTACATACATACATGTTATAGCATAAAGCGTTTATTATCATCAAAATAACATTGACTTAGAGTCACAACAAATTCTCCCTTTTTGATGATGACAAACAAATAATACTTCCCCCTCAAAATATGCACCATTAATCACATTAGGGAAAAATAACTCAACATCATTCACAAGTAACATGGTAACCAAGATAACCAATTCATTAGTCTACGTATTATACCCATCTTCCCCCTTTTGACATTATCAAAAAGGAGAGCATCAACATGTTTCGCGAGTCAAAGTGAGATATAGTCAGCAAAATAATGCTGGTGCTATGTCTTAATCCAACTCACAATCCGAAGTCATTAATCAAAAAATAATCCAACTCATAATCCGAAATTATGAAGCAAGAAATAATCATGAAGGATCATGGCTGATAGCTAAGAAAGTAAGATAAAGAAAAGTAATGCAAGCTTGAAGATTTGAAATGGCAATTGGCTCAACAAGTGCTTAAACCTTTCTTTAAAGATTTTCAACTTCCGCAAATAAGCATCATAGGACTTTCTTCACTGTGGCACTGTGTGTGTTTCTGTGCCAGTGAACAATCTATTCCCTTCCAAATATAACTAATCTTCGGAATACTGGAATCCAAAATGATGATCTTCAAAACTTTGATAATTTTCTTCACATTTGAATTGAACTCTAGGACTGATTTAAAATAAGTGTCTTACTTTTATTTTCTTTTCTTTTTTTTTTTTATGAAGGAAAAGCAGACCATACAATATTACTAGAGTCAATCAATAAGAGATCAAAGATAATAAGTTAATTCGAACCTCATTTTCTTTTTGATGCATCTCCTGGCACTGTGCCTTGCACAGTGTGAATCAGTACCTTTCATTCTTTCACGTATTTGTGTTTCATTCCAACCTTTTCATGTTCCCCCTTAACTGATGCGTCTTTTCTTCCATCATCTTATCAAGATGTTCTTTCCCCATAGATTATCATGAATCAAGATTAAAAGCACTTGTTGAACTTTGGAGCAATGGGTAAGAAAAAGAAGGATAATAATTGGGAAATGAAGATAAGATGAGACATATGAAAGAAATAAATAATGAGGCACAAATGTCAAACTCATAAATAGAAAATCAGAATATCGGGCTAAAGATCAAGCTTGCCATAGGAGAAAGAATTAACATTTCATAGCTCAATAATTCGGCAACTTAGGATTATAAAAGCTCATTAGTTCGAGCAACTTAGGATCATGACATTAGGACAAAGATCATTAGACCATTACGAGTCCTTTTTATATCACGTAGACCTTTACTCACAAAGCTTCACAAAGACATGCATCAACACTCTAATTAACATATTTAAAGGAGGACAACAAGCATAATACTCAACTAATTTCCAAAAATTAATCCCAAAGCCATAAATTATCTTGGAAAATATTCATGCATGAATTTCAACATAATTACCTTGATCACACAATTGTGGTATGCTTAACAAACTGTTTTTCAAACCACTTACCAACATCACATTCTCTATGGAGTGTGTTAGGGATTTGCCGATGTTTCAAATACCAATTATCTATCCCTTTTTGTTATCGCCAAATGTAACACACCCTCCATGGTAGGCTACTAGTGAGAGGAATTGAGATTTATCACTAGTCATATGTCTTGAGCAGCCATTGTCGAGATACCATAGGCTGCGTCCTCTCACGTTTGCCTGCACAAAGATCACTTGTTAGTTTTAGGAACCCAGATCTGCTTGGGTCCCTTTGTCTTTCGTTGAGCTTCTAACAAGTCTTTTCTAACCCATATTTGATTTACGTTCTTTACATTTTTTGCAACACTCCTTTTCTTGATATTGCAGTTATCCATAAGGTGTCCATTCTTTCCACAGAAGTTGCAAATCAAATACTCAGGTAAATCGACATATTTTCTTTTACGAAAGTCTCTTTCAAAATTTTTGGCACTGTGCCTTACACTGTGCCTCTGGTCTGTATATCCTAAACCAATTCTGTTTCGATTGCTAGTTGTACTGGAAATATAGTCTAGGGCTTTTTGACCATCTAACTATTTTTCATACATTTTCCGAGCAATAGTCAATTGTGATTCTAAGAATTCAACAGAAGTGTTTAGATCGCTATTTCTTTTTCTTGAAATTTCCAAATCTCTTTTAGCTTTATCAAGTTCGTCACTTAACTTAGCATCATGAGGCGGCATAAGTGGAACAATTCTGGATCTTTGTCTAGACTCTTTCACTTTAATTAACTCAAGTTTTAAAGATTCAATTTGTTTTCAAGATTCGAATTTTTAGCTTCTAGCTCAGTGTACGGCACAGTGTTATCAACGACTTCTTTTGTGAGAGACTTTTCGTACCTTAAGGCACTTAACTCAACATTTATTTCTTCGATAGTTTTTTCCAGTTCATCATTCTTTTTCATCAGTTCTTTACAATCCTTTAATAAATCCTTATATTCCAATTCCAAACCAATCTTGTGCTTACTTAAAATTTTCACTTCTTTTCTCATGTTTGAAAAATCATCATTCATTTCTTGACAATCATCAATGATATTTCCCAGCAAAGTAACAAGTTGGTTTTTTGAAAGAAGATGTATTGAAGGTTTTAGAGAAAGAAGACTTACCTCACTGTCTTCAGTTTCATCTTGGGAATTCGAACTTTTCGCCATTAGACACAAGTGTGAATCGTCCTGGCACTGTGCCCTTCTCTGTGATGTCTGTACAGCATTCAGACATAATTTTGATTCATGGCACTGTGCCTCTGACTGTTCTTCATCAGAATCCGAATCTCCCCAAACGGCGGCTATCATGGCCTTTTTGAACTCTTTCTTGGATTGTTCCCTTCTTTCCTTGGGCTTTTCATCATCCCATAGGGGACATTCTTTAATCCTGTGATTTAACTCTCCACACTTGAAACAACCCGAATTAGTAGCACTTTTCTTAAAGTTAGAGGTAGTGCTCTTACCTTTGAAATTTTCATCTTTTCTAGGATTGTTGTTTTTGTTCTTTTTGAGAAAATTTTTAAATCTCCTAGTAAGAAAATCAATATCATCATCACTATCACTATTTTCAATTTCCAATTCAGTTCTCAAGGCTATACCTTTATTTTTTGGTTCATTAGTTTTAGAATCAAAGACAAGTTTATGAGTCATTAATGATCCAATAAGTTGTTCTAGTGAAAGTTTAGTCAAATCTTTTGCTTCTTGAATAGCGGTTATTTTTGGGAGCCATCGATTTGTTAAACTTCTTAACACCTTTCTCACTAAATCTTCAGAAGTATATGTTTTGCCTAGAGAACGTAATTCATTAGTGATTAGTGTAAATCTAGTGAACATCTCTTTAATAGATTCGTCCTTATTCATAGTAAACAATTCATATTGTTGGACAAGCAAATCTATTCTAGATTGTTTTACCTCATTCGTACCTTCGTGGGCCAACTCCAGCGTGTCCCATATTTCTTTTGCTGTAGTACAAGCCGAGATCCTTGAATATTCATCAGGTCCAATTCCATATTGGAGAATACTCATAGCTTTGAAGTTTTTTTCGGCTTTTGCATAGTCGACCGAAGCATAGTCATCTTCATCCTTGTCGACGATCTTTCCTTCAAAGATTTTTGGTTTGGATAAGGATTGGTCCTTTTCTTATGACTTTCCAAAGATTCATAGTCCAATCCTTGGATGTAGATCCTCATCCTAGCCTTCCACCATCCGTAGTCCTTTCCGTTGAAAATTGGACACTTTGTGTGTCTATCTCGAGAGTCATCTTGCATGTTCATGACTTCTATTCTCTAGGGATGAGCCTTTCGAGAATAGCCTGCTCTGATACCACTTGTTGGAACACAAGGTGACACTCAAGAAGGGGAGGATGAATTGAGTGGCTAAAACTAATCGATTTTCGCAAAAACACTCTTATGGCACAGTGCCGTGCACTGTGTTATTCACTCGTAAATTCTCCGATTTATGTTTTTGCTCAACCGAAAATGAATCAAACAATAAAAAATGAAATCAAATAATAAAACACTGGAATTTAACGTGGTTCAATCTCACCTCTGAGATCTACGTCCACACAAACTACTCTTTTATTATTTGAATCGTAAAATATCAAACTCTTGATACAATTCGATTCCCCCACTACTAACTCTAGTAGTGCTCCCCAACACTTATCCCTAAGTGTTGCTACTCTCCTATAATATAAGAATTACAGAAAGAAAGATTCCTCAAAGACGTGCTTCTTATTCAAGCAAATAGAGGATCATTACAAGCTTTGTTTAGAAACCTTAACTTACTAGAACTCTATGCCGTACACTGTGCTCTGGGAGTCCGTTTTCAGCTCTCAAAATCTTTATCACTCCAAATCTGAAAACGTGTTTTGCTATAATGATTTCTATCCCTTATATAATTCAATCAACTGAATAAGAATCCTTCTCCAAAATGTATTATCTTTTTGAATAATTTTTATTCCTAAAATAAAGGGATAGAATTCTTTTCTTATTCAAAATCCAATTTTATCTTTTATAAAAACTGATTTTTTTCTTTTACTTATAAGATAAGGATTCCTCCATATCTTATGCCAACTATTAATCAGATTTTAAATTAATTTTTATCCAAAAATCTTTATCAAAATCGTTTTCATTAAAAATCAGTTTTTCTTTTTATAAAACTTTTTATCCGAAAATCTTTACAATAAATATTTTCCTTTCAAAACTAATTTTCGAAATTAAAAACTCCCCTTTTTATATTCTTTAAATATAGACACATGAAATTAATATAATTACCTATTTTCTTAACTCTAAGAAAATAGTTAACCATCCTAATTTCATATTTCTAATTTAGCACAAAGTTCCAATACGTTAATTACATTGCATAAACATGACTAAGAACATAACTAGACCTAAGCTTCCATATCTTCAAGTTCTTGATCTTTCATGAACATCCAATCTTGATAGCTTTCTTAGATTACTGTTACATACATACATGTTATAGCATAAAGCGTTTATCATCATCAAAATAACATTGACTTAGAGTCACAACAACTCTGACACCAAATTATGTCTTAAGAAGCTTGATATACCAATGGTGTGCTAAGCATAAGCACCACAATGAGCAGTAACTGCCTTAATGACTAGTAAAATAAAGAAGACTGATGGATCATTCCGTGATGTACGTGGAGATATTGCAGCAATTCAGGCCCTTGTGCGTAAGCTGTCTAGCAAGTTAGTGGAGGATAGACAAAAATGGAATGCTTTTCTTTTTGTCTATTTTGACACAAAAATGTTATTGGGTCATATTTTCCCTATATATGTATAAATAACATAATTTTCAATGAAAAATGATACTTTTATGTATAAGTAATGTTTGGGGATCATTTAGGACTAAAAAACGCAAAAAAAATATTTATTTTTTTGGGTCACAAGGGCGGCGGTTTTAGCAAAAACCGCAGCCCTTCATCAATTAAGGGTTGTGGTGTTTTCAATAGCCGCAACCCTTAATTGTTAAGGGTTGCGGTCAATAAACGCAGCCCTTCAAAATGTCAAGGGCTACGGTCGAAAAACGCAGCCCTTAAGTCACTTTTGACCGCAACCCTTGGCCTTTTTTCCTCTAGTATAGGTAGCAATTTCCATGACATTGTTTATTGATAACATTAATCAGCTCATGGCTCATTAGCACATTGTTATCCATATGCCAACTAAGAACAAAAGCATTCTGGAAATCCAAAATAAGGTGCGGAAGCAAAGGTTTCATGCGCTTGAGGAGACATTTTAACGCACATTTGTAGTGTGTATTACATAAGTTAATGGGCTGCAATTGACTTACCTCTTCTGGTGCCTCAACTTTAGGAATAAGGACAGTAAGAGAACGATTCCACTCCTTGAGAATATGCCTAGTAGTCAGGAAATGGTCTATAGCATGGGTTATCGAATCCCCAATAACCCACTGCGTTTTGAAAAACTCAGAAGAGTAGTCATCCATCCCCGGAGATTTTGAACTATTTGTGTCAAACATGGCTTGTCGGATATCTTCATGTGAAAAAGGCCGGAGAAGGTCCGTTTGCTGAGCAGGGGTTAAGTGCGGAAGATCAAGCTCTCAAAGAACTAAGTCAATTTGTTCTCCTTGTGGTGTGACAGGGCCCGAGGTAGCCAAAGTAGCAGCGGTGTTATCGCTAAAGAGCTCGTGAAAATACTGTCGAATGTGCTGCGAAATTTGTTGCTGATCATCTATCCACTGCCCTTGGTAATTGCGTAACATGTAAATATAGTTAGCAGCTTGTCGTTGCCTCATTTTCCGAAAGAACGCTTTCTAAGGAAGATCCCCAAACATGGTATGGTTCTCTTTCACCCGTTGCGACCAATAAGTGAAACCAAGTTGTGCTTCTTCAAGTAATTGTTGCCGGTGTAACATGAGTGAATTACTTTGGGGTATAGAAGTAATCTGAGTCCCCAAATTCTGGAGAGTCGTGGAGATATATCGCCAATTAATGCCCCGATACATACGCCTATCAAGACACCATTTTTTTTAGTTGCGGCGTGATAAAGCCTACATGATGGACCCGGGAATGACTTTCTTCCAGGCTTCAGCTATGACCAATTTTCCAGCTGATAAGGATGTCGTTTCTTGCATTAAAAAGGTTCCATTTGGAGAATAATAGCACCATGGTCCGAATGTAATACTGGTAGATTTTGAATGAGTGTGAACGGATATGATTCCATCCACACAGAGGAGGCATACCCACGAACAAGGTGTTCCATAATCAGTGCGTCACCTTCCCTATTGTTGGTCTAAGTAAACTGGGACCCGAAAAAAGGGATATCATGAAGCTGTAGAGAGTGCTTTCAACTTGTATATTTCGTCCATCCTTTATCAAATCGGTGTCCCCCGATCTCGTCACTATAGAACTCTACTTGATTAATGTCGCCTACAATAAGATATTGTTGATAAGATGCCAGGAGGGGAGCTAATTCATCCCAGAGCAACTGGCGCGGACTTTGGCGAGGCTCTCCATACAGAAAAAGGATGTACCATTCCTTACTATTATTAGCAACTATTTTGCGAAGCAAAAAACCATTGGGAACTTCTAGCAACCGTTACGGCAAAAAGGGGCCCAAAGAAAAAACTACCAACCCGACCCATGTTTCATCAAGATCTAGACCTAATATATTAGTAGGGGGAAGTATGCCTAAGATAAGACTCGAACTTTTCATACAACAGTTTTAATTTCCTGAACAAACAAAAAAGTAGGTTTATAAGTAGAAACTAGTCAGTGGAGATATGGATAGTTGGGCTATCACTGGCGCTAAGCCCTCGACAATTCCAAGAAATGATCTTCATACTGATTGCTGGGGCTGGTTCGGATCAACCGCATCCCTATCCTCTGAGTCCCTAAGAGTAACCATAAGAGTGAAATGGAGATCCATGAAGATCCATAGCTTCGTCCTCCTGGTCATGGTGTGCCGCACTCCCCTCGACATGAGTAAAACTATCGGATTTACTCCTTTTTAAGAACCAAGGGTAAACAGAAGGTGGAGCAGATGAACTGGCAGCTCGCTTCTTGTTGATATGAGATTAAATTTTTGGACCCACTTCGACCCCGAGATTTCGAGCCATCAAAAGATCCGTTAGAGTTTTTGGTCTGAACTCGTTTTTTTCCTCGACCCTCCAAAGGTTGAACACACTTTTACTTTCCCACACTTCGAGTCTGTGTTTCTTCACTTCCTTGCGGTAAATATCAATCCTGGGATCCAATGAAAAAGCACTTACCATAGAATGGCTTCGCTGGAGTGGAGGTTCACGCCGCTTCTTCCCTTGAAACATAATTGACGTGCAAGAAGAGAGCCCAAGGGTGAGTTGCAACTGATCCGGAAATTGAGTCGTGTTATTACCCACATCCGTATCAATAGAAGATTCGGGAGTAGTGGTGAATATGAATCCGAAAGTTGAAGCGGAGAGTACAGATCGCTGATTGCTCTCCTACCCTTGCATTGTAGTCAGGCTGCGGCCCATTTTGCCAGACTGGATTTAGGGGATCCGCAAATAATGGTGGTGCCTAGGGGTGTTAACGAGCCAAACTGAGACTGAACATGTACAAGCTCGTATCAGCTCGAAGATTGTTGAGGACGAGCTCGGCTCGAGCTTGATGCTCATCGAGCTCAAAAATTCAGGCTCGGCTCGAGCTCGAGATGATCTAACCCAAGCTCGGCTCGAGACTGAAAATTATAAATACTTCCTCCGTCCCATAATACTCTTTAAACTTTCCTTTTTCATTTGTCCTAGAATACTCGTTACACTTCTATTTTTGGAAATGACCCACTATTATTTTAATCCTTCTACCTTTTAACCATTGACCCACACTCTCTCTCCTCCAAATAAAATAATACCACTCCTATTACCTACCAACTCTAACCATTGGCCCACACTCTCTCTCCACCAAATAAAATGATACTACTTTTACTACCTTTAACTCCTTTCACATATACCTTTTCAATAAAATAACAATTGATAACTAAACAACAACTTATCATCTAAAACTACGTGCCTTGATAAGTGTCAAGAGTATTTTTAGACGGAGGGAGTACAAAAATAAGTTGGGTTGAACTTAGATAAATCAGGCTTTAGAAATTCTAAAGCCCAACTAAATCTTGTCAAACTCAATTCATTAATTGAGTCAAGGTTGTAGATACCAAAGAGCCCGACCCGTTAAATAAACTAGGCGCAACATGCACAAATAACAATCCTCCCTGTACACCCATTTTTAAAAAGCATATTTCTTATTACACTTGTTGTAGCCTCGATGTGGGACTTATGAAATCTAAAAAGAATATCACCCCATCTACCGTAGTGGAGCCTTATATTCATAAACTCTTCCTAACATCCATTCCAAAAGGAGGAATTTTCTCCAACCACTGTCACTATTTCATAAATTACATAATTATTAAATAGTGTTTAAGTAATTATTAGAAAACAAAAGTTCATAAGATATGTACAGAATTCATAAAATTGTCAAAGTATAGAATTGTCAAACAAAAGTTTAAGTTTAATTCCCCAACAAATTTGGGACAAAGCAAACAATAAGTAAGGGAAAAGTAGGTTGTCGTTTGTTTTCTAAATCGATGTAGGACATCAATAATTTGTATAAATATTACCTTTGAAATTTTCTAATCTGCTCACGAGCTTTCGAGCCGAGCCATAGATGGCTTGGGAATGGCTCGTTGATATCTCGAGTCGAGCTTTGACCGAGCCGATCTCGAGTAGTTCGCGAGCAGGCTTGGCTCATTAACACCCGTAGTGGTGACAAGCGAAACCGGCTATTCAATGCTGCAAGCCTTGGGTACTGTTGTGCCACCTCCCTTTCCGTGGGACTAACATGGTAGGCAATATTACATGAAGAGTGAACAGGTTGCGTGGCCCTATTTTGCCAATTACTTGGACCCGCCTCCATGGACCCAAACGGCATGGGTTGGGTCCATCCCTGAGCCACTACCGCATCCAAGGTACCTGAAGATACAGTAGGGAGTGCCAAAATAATTAGTGGAGTAGGACCTTAGGAGGATGATGAGTATTACCTTGCAGAAGGGAAATCGGGTCAGGGGCCCGAGCTTCTGAAAAGTGACAAAGGCCCATAACATCCTGAAAGGACCGACGGGCCCATGCCGAGAAACCCAAATCATGGACAAAGCTCTGGTGGCCCGCTTTGCGGTGTGACAGAGGGGCACTCCCTTGTTCCGCCCGACGACCTGACAGCCCAGTAACGTTGCCCGGTGGTGGTTGAACCTACTCTTGTTGGATCGTCCTCTCAGAGGTTGCGGAGAGCCCAAACCGTCTACCTGGTGATGTTCGCATTTTCTGAAGACGTGAGGGAGTAAGCTAATCTGTAGGTGCATTGGAGAAGTCGGGAGGGGGATTGGTGTGTGCATCCAAGTTCAGATCATCGGAGAAACGTGGCCTTGACCGTAAATATGGAGCTAGGAAATCTTCTTAGGGCTCAGGTAGAGGTGTAAGTTATTTGGTTAAAAACCGAAAACCGAACCAAACCAAACCGAATTAGTAATTTGGTTTGGTTTTTTTGTAAATTCGGTTTGGTTTGGACTGGAAATTTTTTTTTTTCAGTTTTCGGTTTGGTTTGGTTTGGTTTTTATTTTGAAAAACCGAATTAAACCAAACCAAACCAAAGTTTATAATTTACCTATGTGATATTATGGCCATATGGGCTTTGAAATATCTTCAGCCCATCCATGATCCGTCTCTCTCTCTCATAACTTTGAGTCTCTATCTCCTAAGTAATAACAAACCCTAATTGTCTCCCAACTTCTAATCCCCATCCGTTTTCCACACTCTCCTAATTCACTCCCAATCCCAGGCATTCCTCTCTCCACCATTCCTCCCTCTCTTCTGTTTCTCTCACGCCTCCACTTCTTCCTCTCTTCTGTTTCTTCTCTCTCAAAGATGTCCTCCGTTTCCCAGTTGGGATATTCGGATAGATCTCGAACTCAAAAGACTAGTCGCCTTAATCTTTGCTGCACAATTATCTCAATATCTTCGCTATTTGAAGATCGAAGGAGTCAAGCAGATTTCCTCCATTTCATAATTATGAAGGTTTTTTTTCGTTATGTTGTAAAATTATTGTAGTTATTTTTTCGTTATTTACAATGTTACAAATGTATACAAGTATTTCGATATTTACAAATATCAAGAATTACAATTATGAAGAAGTTAAGAAATTTTTGTTCTTTGTAATAATTGACAATTATGATAGATGAAGTTCCGAAATTTTATTCTGTTTAATGTATCTGTTGTGTTCTTTCCGTTTCATTTGGATTTTGGAACAAAAAAAAAATTCGGTTTGGTTTGGATCGGTTTGGTTTTGGGTTTCTAATTTCGGATTGGTTTGGTTTGGTTTGGTATGAAATTCGGTTTGGATTTGGACTTGAAATATTAAAACCGAATTTATTTTGGTTTGGTTCGGTTTTGTTCCAAAACCAAACCGAAAACCGAACCTACACCCCTAGGCTCAGGAGAGGCTTTATAACCATCCTGTCTATGGGGATACTAGTGAGTAACCCGATATGGATCATGACTAAAGCCCACATATGTAGTAAAGGGCTCTGTAAATCAACCGTTGTGTTCCGGTAGAAGAATCGATCGGGGAGTCCCTAGACCATATTTGTGTATAGTTGTATGTCATCTGGTCCTTGTAACACTATTATTCCACTATCCTTAAATGTCTGCAACCGCCGATAGATAACCCTTCTAGCATCATCAGTCAATAAGTTACAGCGGCTGGTGCGGTGCCCATCGCACCCTCACTCTTTACAAAACCTAAACACGCCTTCATATCTACATAAAAACCCATACCACTCTACTATCATCCAACGGGAGGAAACAACGGGAAATAAGTGGTTGGGAAAGATCCACAATTAACCTAGCACGTAGGTAAGGGTCGAAAGGGAGCTCAGTCCCATGATTTTCAATAGTATCAACAAAACCAACATGACTAAGTATATGTACCGTCCAGTCGGGGTGAAGAAACTTCCAGGGGAGATCATGCACCCTTACCCATATACACGTTGTGTGGAAGGTGATACTTGAGGGGATTTGAGTGTCTAAGCTATCCCGGAAAGTAAGAAGTATCCCATCAATGGTAGCGGTATTCTGAAGCAGCAGCACATCCCTATCAAAAGGGTTTTTGCATTCAAATAGGAAATAGTTACACGTGCGCCAAACTCCAATCATTGCTCGAGTTTTCCAGTGATTGTTGACGATATTGAACACTAGACTGGCCGGAGGAGAGGGATTGTCAATGAATAAACCCACTGTTGTGCAGGCCCAGTCGATTTGCGACCCTTGAGAAGGAAAAGGGGTGGATAACAAGAATCCCCACGCGATTCACTATGGCCCGGTTAGGGTTAAAGGTTCCACTTGTGGAAGAGGAACTGGAGGACGCCATTTTATATGGAAATAGACAAAACAAGGCTTTTAGTGGTATTTAACACAGAATTGGTAAAAGACGAAGAGGGAGATAGATGGCGATGGGAGTGGGTAAATATGAGTTTAATTACGCAGAGATGCGTATGCAAAAGGAGTTTATGAATCCGTGAATTAGGGGATAAAGAGGATGAGAATTTCGATTCCTAAACATGCACTGTTGCTAAGTGTCGACTTTCAGTCGAGTTACAGGTGATTTGCAAGTGACTCCATTAATTTTGGAGGTATGAGACATAAGTTCTGAGAATGACTGTAACACCCCGGAAATTACATAACCTTAATCGCCAGCGGAAGCAGATCTTAAGCTTGTGGGTTATGGCGCACTAATAAAACAATAGCCTAAAATGGCCTCTTAAACATACAAATGCTTATCTTAAAGCAATAATTATTACCCTATAATACAGAGTATTCTAAATATCCCAAATATATACAGAGTTGCTTCAACTTAATCTTTCCTGAGTATCTTTGACATAACTGATCCTTCGCCATCTTCGTAAGACCTAAATAATTTCATAAAAGAGAAAAGAGAAAACACAGAAAATAACCTAAAATGAGTTGAAAACTCAGTAACTTCACTCCAGCCCGTAAAAACGATTTTAGTTCGTATACATTTCTCATGCACATACATATATCACATCATATTGGTATTTGTTCAGAAAGCGTTATCATTGAATAGTCTGCTGATAAGGACCATTTGTGTGAGCTTAGTTCATTGGCAAGTACAAGTTTTGGGCAAAGCGTAACTTTCGTAATTCGTAAACATTAACATATGACCATTTTGGTCCATATCGTACATCATAAACAGAATTCCTCCACCTGTAACTCGCCCATTTACCAGATCAGTTCATAACGCCAAACCAGTAGAACCGTCCACTTTACAAATTTACATATATTCATATTTCCGAACAACACCCATAAATCATGATAACCAGAATTCATGAATCGTAAACATAATCATTCATAGTATACATGGACATCGTCAAATCATAACGTTTTCTATCATGCCACATAACTTGCAACGATTCATATAAGTATAACATGCATTGCATAAGTCATATAAGATGTCACATTATACCTAACACATAATCATCATCACATAATCATCATCAAAAAGTCATGTCCACATAACGTATACGGGCATGCATAGATGCTGGACATGAAAGGTTACACATAATATATACGGGCAAGCATAATAGCTAGACATGAAGGTTACCTCATACGCTAGTATCCATTTCTTTAATCCATTTCTTTTCGGAATTAGCCTCCAAGGAACCCAAAGTATTCATCATCTCAAGTTGCTAGCCTGAACTCCATAAGTACTTTTCCACAAAACCACCTCACCAACAATGGCACTAATTAGCAACTATCTCAAAAACATCGCACGAATGACCACTAAATGAACTTCCTTAAGGCAACCTTTCCTTCAATTTATTAACATTCCCTTAGGAATCAAACATATTAGTTTACTTACCGAAATAGGCCAATAGTTCATACATAATTATAAGCTTCTCATGAGATTTTTAATCTCTACAACTTTGAGAACCCATATTCCTATCTATACGACGTTAAAGCTCACCCTTACATAATTTCCTTTGAAAATCCAATAAAACATCATTTTAAACTTCTTGAATTTATTTAACCTTTACAAAGATAACCCATCTAATCCATTAAATAGTTCAGCTAAGTAAATCTGGTTCAAGCCCAACAATTAGGACTAATAATCAACTTAAACTAAGATGGTTTAGTGAAATACTCAATCATATTTAGGCTCAATTTATATCTAGCTAAAAAACGTAACTTCAATTTTTGGGCTTAGCTTACAAATTAGAAATCACGTAGACAAGAGGAAGAGGTTTTATTATACCTCCGCTTCCGCTTGAGCAAAGAATGAACAGGGAGCAGAGCTCCGGCGAGGGTGAGGGCGAGGGTGGTTCGCGACGTTCGTCGAACTTCGACTCCAACGCGGGGGGCAGGAAGACACGAGTAGACTAAGCAGATGAGATGGAGAAAGAGGAAAAGCGGAGCAGGGTGCTCCGCGAGCTCCAGTGGACGCCGGCGAGAAGGCAAGCGACGCGAGGGAGAGAAACAGGATAGAGGGAGGAGTTTCACTGGGGAAGAGAGAGAGGGGGGTTTGGCTAAGGGTTTCTTCAGGAGTGAGAAAACAAAGATGGGGTTGGGTTTTTGGGTCTCCACGAGAGTAGGGGTGTAAATGATGCGAGTCGAGTTCGAGTTTGAGCTAGCTCGACTCGACTCGTTAGCATTTCAAGTCGAGCTCGAGTTGAGTCGAGCTCACTCGAGTCGAGTTTGACCGAGTTTTGACCGAGTAGATTTCGAGTAGCTTGCAAGTGTCTCATGTTAAAAGTAACCCTAAGGTAGAAAAATGTTGAATTTAGGTATTTTGCTATTGATAATTGGGTTTTTGAACTTCTCACGAGTTTTCGAGTCGAGTATCGAGTTGCTCAACTCGACTCGCCAACATCTCGAGCCGAGTTCGAGCTCGAGTCGAGCTTACTCGAGCTGAGTTTTGACCGAGTCGATCTCGAGTAGCTCGTGAGTTGTCTCGTCTCATTTACACCCCTACACGAGAGACAGAAATAACTGAAGGGTTGGATTTATGTTTCCAACATTAACCGAAAAACATAAATGGAAGGAAGGAAAACCGACTTTGGTTTCCTATTTGGGCCAAATATCACTCTACTAATTTCTCATAAAACCTAAAATATAAAATAGTAATAACTTCATGAGATTTAAAATACTCTTAAAAATCGGGGCATTACAATGACGGCTCGAAGTTGCACTGAAATGATGACTTAGGGTTTGGGACTCACCCTAGGTGAGAGAAACTCTTGGTAGAGAGAGAAAAGATAGAGCTTACTTTAATCTTAGAAAATTGTGACTATATCTTGTATTAGGCCTTTCTTAGATCTACGAAGTTAATTTGCTGCAATTTTCAGAAATTTCTTGAAGAAAGTGAGTATTTCTATTGCAGATTATTGATTATTCCCCTTCCCTCTCTATGTTTATGCTTATTAACTTAGCCTTTGTTGATTCTTGTCGAATCTAGTAGAATTTATCTTTATTATATCAATATATGGAAAATTTGTCAGGAATTTTTTTTTTAATGAAATACTATCTTTAAAAAAAATGTTGCACGAGACTACCTTTTCAAGAAAAAAAATATTGTAAAACCTACCTTTCGACCGGATTCCTGCCTTAGACACCTTTTCCAGCATTGACCTTAGAGGACCCCATTGAAAAAAAAAAGACCCTAAAGGTAGGTTATGTTCTCTTCACATGCTATAAGGTAACAAAATCTAAATTCTTTATAATGTAGTCTGGTCTAATTTTAATCTTTCTAATATGATGTGATCTGATAGTTCCTCTGTATTAGGGCCTTCAATTCAAAAAAATAACAAGAACAACACAAAAGGAATATTTGGTGGTGGTTTAAACCACATCTTCTTTAATTAATTAATTGCAACATAACAACTACTATGTGTTTTTCCTCTGAACTTCTTTATAAAAATACCTCCCTACTATCTTATATTTAAAGGACTTACAAGATCTCATATTCCTATTAGAATACGTAAACTGTCACTAGACTTCTAAACAAATTAGGAAACAATATAATTGGAGGATAAGTAATTTCCTTCCTACCTAAACTCCTAAATACAATATTTTTTCAAAACAAATTTTTATCTTCTAACAATATATATTTTTCACTACAACAACAACAACAATATATAGAATTAATCCTAGTAATATTTGATATCCCTACCTATCAAAAAGTAAAACATCCTCACTACCATGGATTGCCACATTGACTTTTATCTTCTTTTTTTGTCTTTTTTTTTTACAATAAGTACACACAAGCAAAGAAAACAACACTAAACCCAGGTGACCTAAGGCCACTTCGTGAGTTATGCCACTAGACCCACGACAATTATTACAAAGCAAACCATTATTAACATCATCCAAACTGGCCTTAATACTACAAATATGACAACCATTATTTAAATGACGCTTTTTCCTTGGACAATAGTAGACGCTTGAAGGAGGAAACAAATCCTTTCTTTTCCTGCCCGTATGGATGGCAATGGATCGGAGATGGGTCAGGTGGAGCTCCATCTGCCCCATCACCCGCGACCCAAAACTCCATCCACACCATCCATCACCCGCCAAAAATTTCACCCATATCCGCTCCACCCATCATCCGCGGCTGAGGCGGGTGGAGCGGGTGAGAAACGGGTGATACTAGGAACAAAACCTATTTTTTAGACTTAATAATTTTAAAGAAATTAATATATGAAAAATTAATCATTGTCTCATAGATTAAAAATAAAGTGACAAAATATCAATCTTATTACACACCGAAAAGTAATTATAAGTATTTTTTTATCCCTTAAAAAAATTAAGTAATTTTTTTAATTACCTTAAATGACACGTGGCAGTAAAAAAAACAAATTTTTTTATATTTTATATATATATATATATATATATATATATATATATATATATATATATATATATATATATATATATATATATATGGGTGGATGGATAGATAGATATATTAATGGATGGATAAATGGAGCGGGTGATGGGGCGAGTGATGGATCCAAAAAATATCATCCATATCCGACCCGACCCACCACCCGATCCATCCATCACCCGCTAGTCACCCGCTTCACCGCGGGTGATCACCCATTTATTCGGGGCAGATGGGTGGATAATTTACTCACCCATGGATAATTGCCATCTCTACCTTCCCGTAGATATCCTGCATGCTGAAAACCAATTAGACGAACAAATTGTGGTCTTACCCTTAGAACCTTTCCTTTCACCACCATTCTTCACATGTGATTGGGACTGAATCTTCATTCTTCTTAATGCAATAGAAAACCTTTAACGTTGCTTCCCTCTTGATCTTTGCGCATACCAAGATAAGATTTCAATATTCTTCTTGATTTTGATATCATGGCATGTAACATTGTTGCTGACTCCAATATCATCCTCTCCATACTTGGACTCACACGAAGTTTCCATTACTAAGTCCTCCTTGCGCTGGTCTTTCGACTCCATATTCAACTTATTTTCCGCTTATTTTGTTTTGAATCGTCAATCATTGTCGAGCTCTATTCTGATTTTGACATTCCGCCTTTCTCTTGACACCAACATTTGAACTCATGACTACTCTTATAGTCATCATAGAACCAGATCGGGAATTAACACAATGAATACACTTTCCCTTCATTAAAACTTGATAATCTTTCTTTGAGATGGGAATAAAAGAGCCCAGCCTCCTTCGGTTAGCAAACCGATACTTGGGCTCAGCCATATTAGAATTTTCCACTTTGAGAATGTCTTAATTAAACATCCTCCATTCTCTCTTCCCTCACCTCTTCCTTCGTCTTAGTTGAATTATTTTCACCTTCCGCACTTGGGAGATTATGTGAACCCATGTCTTCCATAGCAGATAATCCATGCGATTCCTGCTTGGGCTCAGTCATATTAGAATTTTCAAAGTTAGGGATGTTCACAACATCCTCCATCCTCTCTACCCTCCCATCAGTTAAAATATTTCCTCCTTTCTCACTTGGGCAATTATGTGATGCATTCGCTTCTATGACAGGTACACCATGAGGTTCCTCCTTATCAATCAAACTCATTGAAGAGTCCTTCCCTTTTACATTATTCTGCTCAAACCTATCCTTATTCTCCACATTCTCCTTTACCTTCTTGTTTGAAGAAGAAATTCCTAATCCTAAACCTTTAGGGATATCATTCTCAAGGTTCATTTTTGATTTTTCCTGATGCAGCGAGCTTTTAATTTCTTGAAGTTTCATGTTTACCTCCTGATTTACAGGTTCAATCTTGGCAGCCATCAATAAATCCCAATAAGCCCACTCTCTTTTTCCCAATTCTATTGCAGCCATGGCTCTTCTAAACAACGCTTTAACACTATTCGGGTTGAAGACTAAGACGATTGAGCAGATCCGACCTACCTGCTCAAACTCATTTTTCTTCCTAAAGCAAGCAACCGAGTTTAAGAGAATACAAATAGCCAACTCAAAATATTCAATCATTTCCTTTTCCTCTACAAATTCATATCGAGTAAGAATGATCTCTGCATAGCCATACTTTTCTAGGGCATCATTAATTTTCCTTTGTTTAAAAAGTAGGTTAGCTTCCTCCTTTAGCTCTTTTGCAACATCAAGAACCCCCTTTGAATTTATAGATTTTGAAATTAACTCAATCAAGCATTCATCTTCCTCCATTAGACCCTCTCCCTCAGTGAGGAGCCGATTAATCTCCCCCTTAAGGCACTTATACCTCTCCAAAGAAAACATCATAAAGACCCAATATAACTAACCCCTAGAAAATACTAGAACAAAATCCACCAGAGCTTAACGTGAAGCTCACACTTTATTTATGAACCCCAATTCAATAGAAGAAAATCTAAACTTGTGAAACCGGGGTTAAACTATGGAGAATTTAAGTAAATTAAACTGAAGAAAGTATTCACCAACTAACCTCACAATTGAAGTAAAGATGTAGAAAAAACGAAGGTGAAAATTCTTGCCGCCGATAAGGCCTCGTCCCGAGCCCATACAGTGGAGAATTCCGGCGGAGGAATGCTCGCCGGCGACCGGGGACTGAAATGGCCGCCGGCGGGCTACAGGTCGCACAAGGTTTTGGGTTCCAGAAGCTTCATGATAGGAGAAGAGTAAAAGCTAGAGAGAGAAAGGTATGCTTAACCTTAGTTACCCATGTGACTTTTATCTTCTAACAAGATATATTCTTCACGTTAACATCTCAGTATTGCAAAATTTATCACTTTATCAATTCAAATAGAGTTATTAATTATGTGAACTTCTTTGGCGAGTCTTTGGTTGTGACTCAACACTCTGTTTCTTAATACTTGCCACATATTCCTTATCGTGATGTTTTACAATACTTGTAATATTTTTTTTATAATCTTTTACAAGAAGAAAGCTTAATTTATTATATAAACACATGGGGCCTAATTCACTCTATCTCTCCCTCCTTGGTTCATGCGCCACTTATACATGTTGCAAGTATTGAGAGTAAAAAAAAAACTATTAAACAAAAATCTATTCATTAATTTTTTTTTAAATACATTCATGTGAGATCAAAACCCAATTACCCACTGTAGGCGTGTTTTTATTTTGCCTACGCGGGATGAGCGCGTATTAGATTTGACTACCTCATTGTTAAGGTTTCATTGAAAATTATTTTGAAAGAAGTCACCAACAATTCTTTTTAGGAAGAATCATAAACCTAATTGGATATGGGAAAATCATAGCGACAAATTATCCAATGTAGATTTCCCCGTCCTGATTCCATAGATGGTCAAAATGAACCAAAGATTGAGTTCGGGGGTGAGGGTACGAATATAGTCATAATGAACCACATTCGCCCAAAATTGGCCTCTACTAAATATCGATTCATAACAGATTTTATGCCAAAGAATAATCATATAATATTTTAAACACCCTAAAAATATTTAGTCTAAATTGGTTCAAGAAACACACAAAAAGACTAACTTTTAGTGACAAGTTATTATGCAATCAATTTACAGGGAACCTAGCAGGTTGTCCAAATTAATCTAATTAATGTTAGAACAGTTCTTTAGGTCTTTGATTAGCAAAAAATAACATGTGGGTAATAAAAGCAATAAATCGGGGACAATCATGTAATATGAAAAGATTGATCAGGCAAGCATATAATATACAAAGGCATGAATAATAATAAAATGAAATAAAATAAAATAGTAAAGGGATTAGAATGTACAAAGGCACGATTATTACTTAGAGATCTAGATCATGAAATAAATTGTTAAAAACTTCAATATAAAAATAGAATTTATTCAAGGATCCTCAGGATTATACATATGCGGCTTAGAATGAGGAGCGCAACGACCTTTAGGCGGAGCAATCGTGAAACCAAGAATGCAGTGTGGAAGTATTGATTGAAAGGTGAAAGTATTTAAGTGTTTGAAGTATTCAGAGTATTCGAGAGAATTTTGTGTGCGTAAAAATAATAATCAAAAGACGTCCGTAATTCGGGAAAATACGGGTATTTATAGGAAAAAGGAAACTTGCGCTCCACGCAAGTCTTGCGCCAGGTGCAAGCCTAAGTGGCAGGCGCAGTGCCACGCGTCAGGCGCACATTGGTGTGCCTGACGCGGCCAGCCCAATCAGAGATGCACATGTGTAAACGCTTTTTGAAAAGATAGAAAAGTATGTTGCGTCTCACACAAGACTTGCGTCTGACGCAGGACTCTGTGTGAGTCACAAAATCTACGTGTCAGTCGCTCATTGGCTCGCCTGACGCGATATGGCCAATGTTCTGGACGCACGTGGCGCGCTGAGCGCAGCACCCGCGTCCGGTGCATATTCTGGAATATTCGAGCATATTCCATTACGCGTCTTTCGAAGATACTTTTTATCCCTAAAATTCCGGATATGGAATTTTACGGATTAAAAATCTGATTTATTTATCAAAGATAATAAAATATTTATGAAAAATATCCATTAAAATAATAAATATTTGATTGGGCTTTGAAAATGGATTTAAAACATTTTATGGGCTTGAAATACAATTGATCATCATGAACAATTAATTGGGCTTTAGAATATCATTTCGAAACACATTTTAGAATGGTTCTTTAGATTGCTCTTTCGTTGGGTCCCGTCAAATAATGTCGCGGTATGTTTCATCATTGGATCCTTAAATGGGGAGACACGATTATGTGTCTACAGAAGCCCCCACTTTGACTGAGGTTCAGGAAACCGATAGTCAAAGTATACGGTGTCGGGACGGAGAACGATTCTAAACGCTCTGCAGTTTATAACTGATCTATATACGTCGGTCTCTGCAAAACAAGGTCAGTATGCAGGACAATAACTACAAGCAATCTGATTACCTGCAGAAGAAGATGTTAGCTGATAGGTGCAAACAACTCAGATGAGCACATAATGATGCAAAAATGCAAACTTAGAATCTCTAAGGATGCATGAGATGCTATGCAAGGATTTAGGTTATGCAAAGCTAAAGGATGACACGTCATGTAAGGTCAGGGTTATGCAAGACAAGAATGTATGAAGTGCAATGCAAGGTCAGGGTTTTGCAAGGCTGCAATGCAAGGTCAGGATTTTGCACGGCTAGAAGATGTGATACAATGCAAGGTCAGGATTTTGCAAGGCTAGAAGATGTGATGCAATGCAAGGTCAGGATTTTGCAAGGCTAGAAGATGTGTAGAATGATAGCATGAGTAGAAATAGATAGAATGATTTTCGAAAATCGTTTTTAGTAAATGATTGGGGTCCGTAAACGAGGTCCGCGGATTACAACTCTTCGGGAGTTTGATTTGAATTGGGGGAACCACCACACGTAGGAAGTCCCCACTTTGGGTGAGCTTGCCTTGAATTAGGCATTATGAGCCTTGATTGAGATATTGAAATGTAGTTGATCTGATATTGAAATGTAGTTGCTATGTCTTGAGCATTGAGAGTTTTCACTGGGATTGACTTGGGGATTCTTCTTTGGGAAGTTAATATAGGCAAAGTCAAGTATCGCCGGAAATCATGGAATTGTCGGAGAGTCCTTCAGGGACAAGGAGAGCTTGGATTGAAAAATAAAAGGTTTAAATTTGTGAATCAAATGAATGTAGGTGGGAAAAGGCTTTAACGAGGTTAGAGTGCGATTCGAGTCTATGTCGGGATCTAGAAAAAGATTATGCTCCTAAATTCTAGAAAGTCAAATCATTAGACCATGACTAATTTATTTTATTGAAGCGGTCGGACCTCGAGATGAGGATTCCTACGTATCCTTGCGGAATCGAGACCATTCGTAGTTCCGGATCCGATTTTTTTATTACTCTTTTTGTGCCCTAACTTTTGCCTAGGCCGCCCTTTCGGGTTTTCAACCTAGCGGGCTTGGACATACCTTGCAGAAGGAGTTAGGATTTGATGAAAGGATTATGAATTTGGATTATATGGATTAAAGGTTTGATGAATCGAAGGGATTTGAATGAGGGGTAGAACTTGAGTGCAAGCCCCCTAACTTGACTTTTATTTGCCTTTGGCTCTTTCTTTTTGAATCTTTTCTTTTTGCCCTTTTTCTTTTTTTCGCACTTTGAATTTTTTTTCGCACTTTGAATTTTTTTTTCTATTTTATTTTGCCTGACATTGATTTTTTTTTGTAGTGAGGCTTGCACACAAGTTTGGTTTAGGGTATTGGAAGGCTTGAAGGATTGGTGGGCGGCGTTTGTCGTGTACGCCACCCAACCAAAGATAAAATTTCTCCTACTCTCTTTTACACTAAGCAAGTATAATGGAAGTAGGGGTCGTATCCACAGGGAAACAGGGACGAGCTTTATATTTAGCGTGATCCAAAACCTAGATTAAGCTAAGGGCCGAGAAACCTAATAACAAGGGGGGTTTCAAGTAGATTTATAAACAAACTAAAACTAGCTAGCAAATAAATAAGATGAGAAATCAATTATGGAAAGATCTTGAATCCGATTAACATCCACTTTAATTCATTATCGATCATTGAACCTCAACTCTAATTATTTCCATGATTATCTATTGTTGAGAATTAATCTCGCATTCTCCTTATTCTTAGTTGAATAGCACGATCATCGTGACTATAAAACCCTAACTAAAGGATAACCTAGTCCGATCAGCGTCTAAGTTCAATCCAATAGCAGCAATAAACACAGAGAACCAATAGACCTGCTAATGTCATACACGCGATAAACATTCAACAGTTGATTCAATTTCCCCAAGAAATAACCAAGACGATCCGCATCTAAGTTACTCCCTAGTTTGCTACCAATTGATAAAAGAATAAAACAATCCGATTCTATTCTTAAACCTAGCATTAGATTAATTACACAATCAAACTAGTAACGTTCCTAGCATAATTATGCAATAATCATAGATCACAAGCATAGAAATTGAACCATAATCAAGGAAAATAGAAAGAGAGGAAAGATCTCACAATAACGGTTGAAGCTTCATGTAAATCTTCTTCAAGAACAGTTCAAGCTACAATCCGATAGCATAAACCAAATCCAACATTGAAATCTCTAATAAAACTAAGAAAACTAAGAAAGATAACAAAAGTGAGGAAGGAGAATTAAGAGAGGAGTGTTTTTCTCTCTCTTCCATTTCACTCTACTCCCTCCCTCTCCTCCTCCTTCAAATATTAGGTTTTAGGAAGCTTTTAAACCCCGCACAAAACGTAGGCCCCGAATTGACTTAACCGTCGCGAGTCGCGAAGAACTCACTGCCATTCGCACAACTTGGCCTGGGCGCGAGGGTCGCGAGTCGCGACAGGCCTCGCGAGTTGCGAGGGCAGGGGGGTCGCGAGGTGCGACTGGCCTCGGGAGTCGCGAGCTGCTGGGTCTCGTGCCCGGCGGGCGAGGCGAGGCCGCTGGCAGCCGGGTCTTTGCGTCTTTGCGTGCTTAGCCTCGCTGCTAGAGCGGGCTTGCGGTAGTGCTTGGGCTTGCGATGCTTTGGGCATGCTTGCGATCTTCTGGGTGGAGCTTGGTTGTGGTGGAGCTTGGTTGTGGCGGAGCTTGGTTGGTGAAACGATGTTGTGGAGTTGTTCCAACCATTCATGCTTCTAAGAGCTCGGAACTTACAACTTTAACAATAATTACTATACAAAATTCCGAACTTCCGCTAAGGTCGATTTATATGTAAACATTAACAATTACGAATAAATTCCTTAGCAAAGTGTACCTAAAATGCCATAAAAACATCGTATAACCTGGGCGTATCAAATACCCCCACACTTGAACTTTACTCGACCTCGAGTAAACTCAAAATGAGGATCACCCAATAAATCTTCACCCAAATTATCAACACCAAACTACATTCTCCACCAACTACATCATCATCATCACATCTTAACGAAATACGCTCAAAACCTAAACGTAAGGGATAATGACTCCCCCACACTTAGCTTCAAGCTACTATCAGAAATACAGACGCGACAACAATAATCACCAAACTACAACCAAAATGTGAGCTCAAATCCTGAAGGATCTCAAAGGAGTTGAACTCACTCCAACGCCACAATCAAAATGACAGCTCGCCTAAAACCTCAAAAGATAAACTACTATTACTACTACAACCAACCTAGATAAGCAAGCCATGGAACAAAGACAAAAAGGGATAAATTCCATGCTTACTCCCAAAAACAAACAATCAACCAAAAGAATGTGAAAGCCAAAATAAATCTTCACAAAATCAAGGATGAATTCACCAACCTTACCCGAAAACGCTTTCCACCTTATGACACCATCTCCGACAAATGAGTTTTCAAAGTATATAATTCTCTCTTAATCTCTCATTTTGCCTAGGAGCCCTTTCGGGTTTTTCATCCTAGCTTCTCACATTTTTTTTTTTCACTCTCTTCTTTTTCGGCTCACAAAACTCACCCGCTCAACTAGCTCTTTTTTTTGCATAGGCCGCCCTTTCGGGTTTTCGACCTATCCGAGCCCCCAATTTTGCCCGAGTCGCCCGCCCTTGCGGGTTTTCAACTCAGCGGGATTCATTTCATCACTTTTTTTTTTTAATATATTTTTTTTTCATTTTTTCAAATTGAAAGTAATAAATACAACATAGATACATGAGACTGAGAATACCCTCCCCCTACTTAAACTACACATTGTCCTCAATGTGACGACAATTAGAAGAAAAAGTAAACTGAAAATGGGGGGGGGGAAATCGAAAATCGGGTAAATCGAAGATCGAAGGCTCAAAACTCATGACAAACAATCCGTCAAATTCAAATTTCTTAACAACACCAACTCAAATCTCATAAATCAACTCACAACCCTCTCCCTCGAATCACTCAAACAAATGACAAATTCAAATCTTTAAATTTTTGAGATTTGCACCTAGCTTAAGAGATTGAAAAGATACATTAACAATCTCAATCCTCTAGTGTTACCAACTCCTAGCTATTGAACTCCTCCCAACGGGTTTTCTTTTGTGGATTTTGGCTCCAAGTGGATTAAGATGTGTTATGGTTCGTTTTAGTGGGTGGGCGGTGGGTGAAAGAAAATTTGTTGTGGTGGTGGAAATTTGATGAGAAATAAAGGAAAAGAAAGAAAATAAAGAGGGGTCTCGGGTTGCCTCCCCGAGAAGCGCTGTTGTTTAAAGTCGTTAGCTCGACTTAGTACCTTAAGCTTAATCATTGGGATTTTGCTCCATGTGTGACAATGGTGGTTCCATGTCAATCTCCACTTCAAGTACCTGCAAAACTGATTGAGAAGAACTCTTGCAATGCATCGTTAGTACCTAGCTTACTACAACATGGTTGAGCATATAACATCATATTATATCCAAAACCTAGCATTAAGTCAACAACAAACATCAACTAGTAGTACTCCTAGCTAATCCAAGTCATGACCATTAATATAAATGTTTAAAGCTAGACAATAACCAAGATATAGAGTATGAGAAAGAGTAAATCTTACAATAAACCGTCAAAAGCTTCAATCAACCATTCCCAAGAGAGTTTAAGCAACAAGTTCCATGCTTCTTGTCCAAAATACAAAAGTGAAATACATAGAGCTCAATGGAAGATGAAAACTAGAAACTAAAACCAAAAGGGAGTTCTTTCTTTTAGAGTGGCTAACCAAAAACAAAGAGCACAAGCAATACCATCCAAAAATCACGCTAAATACAAACCAGTAACACCGTTTCCCCGGCAACGGTGCCAAAATTTGGTGGGCGGCGTTTGTCGTGTACGCCACCCAACCAAAGATAAAATTTCTCCTACTCTCTTTTACACTAAGCAAGTATAATGGAAGTAGGGGTCGTATCCACAGGGAAACAGGGACGAGCTTTATATTTAGCGTGATCCAAAACCTAGATTAAGCTAAGGGCCGAGAAACCTAATAACAAGGGGGTTTCAAGTAGATTTATAAACAAACTAAAACTAGCTAGCAAATAAATAAGATGAGAAATCAATTATGGGTCTTGAATCCGATTAACATCCACTTCAATTCATTATCGATCATTGAACCTCAACTCTAATTATTTCCATGATTATCTATTGTTGAGAATTAATCTCGCATTCTCCTTATTCTTAGTTGAATAGCACGATCAGCGTGACTATTAAACCCTAACTAAAGGATAACCTAGTCCGATCAGCGTCTAAGTTCAATCCAATAGCAGCAATAAACACAGAGAACCAATAGACCTGCTAATGTCATACACGCGATAAACATTCAACAGTTGATTCAATTTCCCCAAGAAATAACCAAGACGATCTGCATCTAAGTTACTCCCTAGTTTGCTACCAATTGATAAAAGAATAAAACAATCCGATTCTATTCTTAAACCTAGCATTAGATTAATTACACAATCAAACTAGCAACGTTCCTAGCATAATTATGCAATAATCATAGATCACAAGCATATAAATTGAACCATAATCAAGGAAAATAGAAAGAGAGGAAAGATCTCACAATAACGGTTGAAGCTTCATGTAAATCTTCTTCAAGAACAGTTCAAGCTACAATCCGATAGCATAAACCAAATCCAACATTGAAATCTCTAATAAAACTAAGAAAACTAAGAAAGATAACAAAAGTGAGGAAGGAGAATTAAGAGAGGAGTGTTTTTTCTCTCTCTTCCATTTCAGCTCTGCTCCTCCTCTCCTCCTCCTTCAAATATTAGGTTTTAGGAAGCTTTTAAACCCCGCACAAAACGTAGGTCCCCGAATTGACTTAACCGTCGCGAGTCGCGATGCCGATCGCGCGTCGCGAAGAACTCACCGCCATTCGCACAACTTGGCTCGGGCGCGAGGGTCGCGAGTCGCGACGGAGCCTCGCGAGTCTGCGAGGGCGGGGGGTCGCGAGGTGCGGCCCGACCTCGGGAGTCGCGAGCCGCTGGGGTCTCGTGCACGCTTGGCGGGCGAGGCCGCCAGGCGGGCCGGGCTGTGTCTTTGCGTGCTTAGCCTCGCTGCTAGGCAGGCTTGCGGTAGTGCTTGGGCTTGCGATGCTGGGCATGCTTGCGATGCTGCTGGTGGAGCTTGGTTGTGGTGGAGCTTGGTTGTGGCGGAGCTTGGTTTGTGAAACGATGTTGTGGAGTTGTTCCAACCATTCATGCTTCTAAGAGCTCGGAACTTACATCTTTAACAATAATTACTATACAAAATTCCGAACTTCCGCTAAGGTCGATTTATATGTAAACATTAACAATTACGAATAAATTCCTTAGCAAAGTGTACCCTAAAATGCCATAAAAACATCGTATAACACGGGCGTATCAAATACCCCCACACTTGAACTTTACTCGACCTCGAGTAAACTCAAAATGAGGATCACCCAATAAATCTTCACCCAAATTATCAACACCAAACTACATTCTCCACCAACTACATCATCATCATCACATCTTAACGAAATACGCTCAAAACCTAAACGTAAGGGATAATGACTCCCCCACACTTAGCTTCAAGCTACTATCAGAAATACAGACGCGACAACAATAATCACCAAACTACAACCAAAATGTGAGCTCAAATCCTGAAGGATCTCAAAGGAGTTGAACTCACTCCAACGCCACAATCAAAATGACAGCTCGCCTAAAACCTCAAAAGATAAACTACTATTACTACTACAACCAACCTAGATAAGCAAGCCATGGAACAAAGACAAAAGGGATAAATTCCATGCTTACTCCCAAAAACAAACAATCAACCAAAAGAATGTGAAAGCCAAAATAAATCTTCACAAAATCAAGGATGAATTCACCAACCTTACCCGAAAACGCTTTCCACCTTATGACACCATCTCCGGCAAATGAGTTTTCAAAGTATATAATTCTCTCTTAATCTCTCATTTTGCCTAGGAGCCCTTTCGGGTTTTCATCCTAGCTTCTCACATTTTTTTTTTTTTCTCTCTTCTTTTTCCGGCTCACAAAACTCACCCGCTCAACTAGCTCTTTTTTTTTTGCATAGGCCGCCCTTTCGGGTTTTCGACCTATCCGAGCCCCCCAATTTTGCCCGAGTCGCCCGCCCTTGCGGGTTTTCAACTCAGCGGGTTTCATTTCATCACTTTTTTTTTTTAATATATTTTTTTTTCATTTTTTCAAATTGAAAGTAATAAATACAACATAGATACATGAGACTGAGAATACCCTCCCCCTACTTAAACTACACATTGTCCTCAATGTGACGACAATTAGAAGAAAAAGTAAACGAAAATGGGGGGAAATCGAAAATCGGGTAAATCGAAGATCGAAGGCTCAAAACTCATGACAAACAATCAGTCAAATTCAAATTTCTTAACAACACCAACTCAAATCTCATAAATCAACTCACAACCCCTCTCCCTCGAATCACTCAAACAAATGACAAATTCAAATCTTTAAATTTTTGAGATTTGCACCTAGCTTAAGAGATCGAAAAGATACATTAACAATCTCAATCCTCTAGTGTTACCAACTCCTAGCTATTGAACTCCTCCCAACGGGTTTTCTTTTGTGGATTTTGGCTCCAAGTGGATTAAGATGTGTTGTGGTTCGTTTTAGTGGGTGGGCGGTGGGTGAAAGAAAATTTGTTGTGGTGGTGGAAATTTGATGAGAAATAAAGGAAAAGAAAGAAAATAAAGAGGGGTCTCGGGTTGCCTCCCCGAGAAGCGCTGTTGTTTAAAGTCGTTAGCTCGACTTAGTACCTTAAGCTTAATCATTGGGATTGTACTCCATGTGTGACAATGGTGGTTCCATGTCAATCTCCACTTCAAGTACCTGCAAAACTGATTGAGAAGAACTCTTGCAATGCATCGTTAGTACCTAGCTTACTACAACATGGTTGAGCATATAACATCATATTATATCCAAAACCTAGCATTAAGTCAACAACAAACATCAACTAGTAGTACTCCTAGCTAATCCAAGTCATGACCATTAATATAAATGTTTAAAGCTAGACAATAACCAAGATATAGAGTATGAGAAAGAGTAAATCTTACAATAAACCGTCAAAAGCTTCAATCAACCATTCCCAAGAGAGTTTAAGCAACAAGTTCCATGCTTCTTGTCCAAAATACAAAAGTGAAATACATAGAGCTCAATGGAAGATGAAAACTAGAAACTAAAACCAAAAGGGAGTTCTTTCTTTTAGAGTGGCTAACCAAAAACAAAGAGCACAAGCAATACCATCCAAAAATCACGCTAAATACAAACCAGTAACACCGTTTCCCCGGCAACGGTGCCAAAATTTGGTGGGCGGCGTTTGTCGTGTACGCCACCCAACCAAAGATAAAATTTCTCCTACTCTCTTTTACACTAAGCAAGTATAATGGAAGTAGGGGTCGTATCCACAGGGAAACAGGGACGAGCTTTATATTTAGCGTGATCCAAAACCTAGATTAAGCTAAGGGCCGAGAAACCTAATAACAAGGGGGGTTTCAAGTAGATTTATAAACAAACTAAAACTAGCTAGCAAATAAATAAGATGAGAAATCAATTATGGAAAGATCTTGAATCCGATTAACATCCACTTCAATTCATTATCGATCATTGAACCTCAACTCTAATTATTTCCATGATTATCTATTGTTGAGAATTAATCTCGCATTCTCCTTATTCTTAGTTGAATAGCACGATCAGCGTGACTATAAAACCCTAACTAAAGGATAACCTAGTCCGATCAGCGTCTAAGTTCAATCCAATAGCAGCAATAAACACGAGAGAACCAATAGACTCGCTAATGTCATACACGCGATAAACATTCAACGATTGATTCAATTTCCCAAGAAATAACCAAGACGATCTGCATCTAAGTTACTCCCTAGTTTGCTACCAATTGATAAAAGAATAAAACAATCCGATTCTATTCTTAAACCTAGCATTAGATTAATTACACAATCAAACTAGTAACGTTCCTAGCATAATTATGCAATAATCATAGATCACAAGCATAGAAATTGAACCATAATCAAGGAAAATAGAAAGAGAGGAAAGATCTCACAATAACGGTTGAAGCTTCATGTAAATCTTCTTCAAGAACAGTTCAAGCTAAAATCCGATAGCATAAACCAAATCCAACATTGAAATCTCTAATAAAACTAAGAAAACTAAGAAAGATAACAAAAGTGAGGAAGGAGAATTAAGAGAGGAGTGTTTTTTCTCTCTCTTCCATTTCAGCTCTGCTCCTCCTCTCCTCCTCCTTCAAATATTAGGTTTTAGGAAGCTTTTAAACCCCGCACAAAACGTAGGCCCCGAATTGACTTAACCGTCGCGAGTCGCGATACTGATCGCGCGTCGCGAAGAACTCACTGCCATTCGCACAACTTGGCCTGGGCGCGAGGGTCGCGAGTCGCGACAGGCCTCGCGAGTTGCGAGGAAGGGGGGGTCGCGAGGTGCGGCCGGCCTCGGGAGTCGCGAGCCGCCTGGGTCTCGTGCACCTTGGCGGGCGAGGCTGCTGTGCGGCCGGGCTGTGTGTCTTTGCGTGCTTAGCCTCGTTGCTAGGCGAGCATGCGGTAGTGCTTGGGCTTGCGATGCTGCTGGTGGAGCTTGGTTGTGGTGGAGCTTGGTTGTGGCGGAGCTTGGTTTGTGAAACGATGTTGTGGAGTTGTTCCAACCATTCATGCTTCTAAGAGCTCGGAACTTACATCTTTAACAATAATTACTATACAAAATTCCGAACTTCCGCTAAGGTCGATTTATATGTAAACATTAACAATTACGAATAAATTCCTTAGCAAAGTGTACCTAAAATGCCATAAAAACATCGTATAACCTGGGCGTATCAAATACCCCCACACTTGAACTTTACTCGACCTCGAGTAAACTCAAAATGAGGATCACCCAATAAATCTTCACCTAAATTATCAACACCAAACTACATTCTCCACCAACTACATCATCATCATCACATCTTAACGAAATACGCTCAAAACCTAAACGTAAGGGATAATGACTCCCCACACTTAGCTTCAAGCTACTATCGAAATACGAGACGCGACAACAATAATCACCAAACTACAACCAAAATGTGAGCTCAAATCCTGAAGGATCTCAAAGGAGTTGAACTCACTCCAACGCCACAATCAAAATGACAGCTCGCCTAAAACCTCAAAAGATAAACTACTATTACTACTACAACCAACCTAGATAAGCAAGCCATGGAACAAAGACAAAAAGGGATAAATTCCATGCTTACTCCCAAAAACAAACAATCAACCAAAAGAATGTGAAAGCCAAAATAAATCTTCACAAAATCAAGGATGAATTCACCAACCTTACCCGAAAACGCTTTCCACCTTATGACACCATCTCCGGCAAATGAGTTTTCAAAGTATATAATTCTCTCTTAATCTCTCATTTTGCCTAGGAACCCTTTCGGGTTTTCATCCTAGCTTCTCACATTTTTTTTTTTCATCTCTCTTCTTTTTCCGGCTCACAAAACTCACCCGCTCAACTAGCTCTTTTTTTTTGCATAGGCCGCCCTTTCGGGTTTTCGACCTATCCGAGCCCCCAATTTTGCCCGAGTCGCCCGCCCTTGCGGGTTTTCAACTCAGCGGGATTCATTTCATCACTTTTTTTTTTTAATATATTTTTTTTTCATTTTTTCAAATTGAAAGTAATAAATACAACATAGATACATGAGACTGAGAATACCCTCCCCCTACTTAAACTACACATTGTCCTCAATGTGACGACAATTAGAAGAAAAAGTAAACTGAAAATGGGGGGGAAATCGAAAATCGGGTAAATCGAAGATCGAAGGCTCAAAACTCATGACAAACAATCCGTCAAATTCAAATTTCTTAACAACACCAACTCAAATCTCATAAATCAACTCACAACCCTCTCCCTCGAATCACTCAAACAAATGACAAATTCAAATCTTTAAATTTTTTGAGATTTGCACCTAGCTTAAGAGATTGAAAAGATACATTAACAATCTCAATCCTCTAGTGTTACCAACTCCTAGCTATTGAACTCCTCCCAACGGGTTTCTTTTTGTGGATTTTGGCTCCAAGTGGATTAAGATGTGTTGTGGTTCGTTTTTAGTGGGTGGGCGGTGGGTGAAAGAAAATTTGTTGTGGTGGTGGAAATTTGATGAGAAATAAAGGAAAAGAAAGAAAATAAAGAGGGGTCTCGGGTTGCCTCCCCGAGAAGCGCTTGTTGTTTAAAGTCGTTAGCTCGACTTAGTACCTTAAGCTTAATCATTGGGATTTTGCTCCATGTGTGACAATGGTGGTTCCATGTCAATCTCCACTTCAAGTACCCGCAAAACGATTGAGAAGAACTCTTGCAATGCATCGTTAGTACCTAGCTTACTACAACATGGTTGAGCATATAACATCATATTATATCCAAAACCTAGCATTAAGTCAACAACAAACATCAACTAGTAGTACTGCTAGCTAATCCAAGTCATGACCATTAATATAAATGTTTAAAGCTAGACAATAACCAAGATATAGAGTATGAGAAAGAGTAAATCTTACAATAAACCGTCAAAAGCTTCAATCAACCATTCCCAAGAGAGTTTAAGCAACAAGTTCCATGCTTCTTGTCCAAAATACAAAAGTGAAATACATAGAGCTCAATGGAAGATGAAAACTAGAAACTAAAACCAAAAGGGAGTTCTTTCTTTTAGAGTGGCTAACCAAAAACAAAGAGCACAAGCAATACCATCCAAAAATCACGCTAAATACAAACCCCGGTAACACCGTTTCCCGCAACGGTGCCAAAATTTGGTGGGCGGCGTTTGTCGTGTACGCCACCCAACCAAAGATAAAATTTCTCCTACTCTCTTTTACACTAAGCAAGTATAATGGAAGTAGGGGTCGTATCCACAGGGGAAACGGGGACGAGCTTTATATTTAGCGTGATCCAAAACCTAGATTAAGCTAAGGGCCGAGAAACCTAATAACAAGGGGGTTTCAAGTAGATTTATAAACAAACTAAAACTAGCTAGCAAATAAATAAGATGAGAAATCAATTATGGGTCTTGAATCCGATTAACATCCACTTCAATTCATTATCGATCATTGAACCTCAACTCTAATTATTTCCATGATTATCTATTGTTGAGAATTAATCTCGCATTCTCCTTATTCTTAGTTGAATAGCACGATCAGCGTGACTATTAAACCCTAACTAAAGGATAACCTAGTCCGATCAGCGTCTAAGTTCAATCCAATAGCAGCAATAAACACAGAGAACCAATAGACTCTGCTAATGTCATACACGCGATAAACATTCAACAGTTGATTCAATTTCCCCAAGAAATAACCAAGACGATCTGCATCTAAGTTACTCCCTAGTTTGCTACCAATTGATAAAAGAATAAAACAATCCGATTCTATTCTTAAACCTAGCATTAGATTAATTACACAATCAAACTAGCAACGTTCCTAGCATAATTATGCAATAATCATAGATCACAAGCATATAAATTGAACCATAATCAAGGAAAATAGAAAGAGAGGAAAGATCTCACAATAACGGTTGAAGCTTCATGTAAATCTTCTTCAAGAACAGTTCAAGCTACAATCCGATAGCATAAACCAAATCCAACATTGAAATCTCTAATAAAACTAAGAAAACTAAGAAAGATAACAAAAGTGAGGAAGGAGAATTAAGAGAGGAGTGTTTTTTCTCTCTCTTCCATTTCAGCTCTGCTCCTCCTCTCCTCCTCCTTCAAATATTAGGTTTTAGGAAGCTTTTAAACCCCGCACAAAACGTAGGCCCCGAATTGACTTAACCGTCGCGAGTCGCGATACTGATCGCGCGTCGCGAAGAACTCACTGCCATTCGCACAACTTGGCCTGGGCGCGAGGGTCGCGAGTCGCGACAGGCCTCGCGAGTTGCGAGGGCAGGGGGGTCGCGAGGTGCGACTGACCTCGGGAGTCGCGAGCTGCTGGGTCTCGTGCCTGCTTGGCGGGCGAGGCTGCCTGGCGAGCCGGGCCGTGTGTCTTGCGTGCTTAGCCTCGGCCGCTAGGCGGAGCTTGCGGTAGTGCTTGGGCTTGCGATCTTTGGGCATGCTTGCGATCTTCTTGGTGGAGCTTGGTTGTGGTGGAGCTTGGTTGTGGCGGAGCTTGGTTTGTGAAACGATGTTGTGGAGTTGTTCCAACCATTCATGCTTCTAAGAGCTCGGAACTTACATCTTTAACAATAATTACTATACAAAATTCCGAACTTCCGCTAAGGTCGATTTATATGTAAACATTAACAATTACGAATAAATTCCTTAGCAAAGTGTACCTAAAATGCCATAAAAACATCGTATAACCTGGGCGTATCAAATACCCCCACACTTGAACTTTACTCGACCTCGAGTAAACTCAAAATGAGGATCACCCAATAAATCTTCACCCAAATTATCAACACCAAACTACATTCTCCACCAACTACATCATCATCATCACATCTTAACGAAATACGCTCAAAACCTAAACGTAAGGGATAATGACTCCCCCACACTTAGCTTCAAGCTACTATCAGAAATACAGACGCGACAACAATAATCACCAAACTACAACCAAAATGTGAGCTCAAATCCTGAAGGATCTCAAAGGAGTTGAACTCACTCCAACGCCACAATCAAAATGACAGCTCGCCTAAAACCTCAAAAGATAAACTACTATTACTACTACAACCAACCTAGATAAGCAAGCCATGGAACAAAGACAAAAAGGGATAAATTCCATGCTTACTCCCAAAAACAAACAATCAACCAAAAGAATGTGAAAGCCAAAATAAATCTTCACAAAATCAAGGATGAATTCACCAACCTTACCCGAAAACGCTTTCCACCTTATGACACCATCTCCGGCAAATGAGTTTTCAAAGTATATAATTCTCTCTTAATCTCTCATTTTGCCTAGGAGCCCTTTCGGGTTTTCATCCTAGCTTCTCACATTTTTTTTTTTCATCTCTCTTCTTTTTCCGGCTCACAAAACTCACCCGCTCAACTAGCTCTTTTTTTTGCATAGGCCGCCCTTTCGGGTTTTCGACCTATCCGAGCCCCCAATTTTGCCCGAGTCGCCCGCCCTTGCGGGTTTTCAACTCAGCGGGTTTCATTTCATCACTTTTTTTTTTTAATATATTTTTTTTTCATTTTTTCAAATTGAAAGTAATAAATACAACTTAGATACATGAGACTGAGAATACCCTCCCCCTACTTAAACTATACATTGTCCTCAATGTGACGACAATTAGAAGAAAAAGTAAACTGAAAATGGGGGGAAATCGAAAATCGGGTAAATCGAAGATCGAAGGCTCAAAACTCATGACAAACAATCCGTCAAATTCAAATTTCTTAACAACACCAACTCAAATCTCATAAATCAACTCACAACCCTCTCCCTCGAATCACTCAAACAAATGACAAATTCAAATCTTTAAATTTTTGAGATTTGCACCTAGCTTAAGAGATCGAAAAGATACATTAACAATCTCAATCCTCTAGTGTTACCAACTCCTAGCTATTGAACTCCTCCCAACGGGTTTTCTTTTTGTGGATTTTGGCTCCAAGTGGATTAAGATGTGTTGTGGTTCGTTTTTAGTGGGTGGGCGGTGGGTGAAAGAAAATTTGTTGTGGTGGTGGAAATTTGATGAGAAATAAAGGAAAAGAAAGAAAATAAAGAGGGGTCTCGGGTTGCCTCCCCGAGAAGCGCTGTTGTTTAAAGTCGTTAGCTCGACTTAGTACCTTAAGCTTAATCATTGGGATTGTACTCCATGTGTGACAATGGTGGTTCCATGTCAATCTCCACTTCAAGTACCTGCAAAACTGATTGAGAAGAACTCTTGCAATGCATCGTTAGTACCTAGCTTACTACAACATGGTTGAGCATATAACATCATATTATATCCAAAACCTAGCATTAAGTCAACAACAAACATCAACTAGTAGTACTCCTAGCTAATCCAAGTCATGACCATTAATATAAATGTTTAAAGCTAGACAATAACCAAGATATAGAGTATGAGAAAGAGTAAATCTTACAATAAACCGTCAAAAGCTTCAATCAACCATTCCCAAGAGAGTTTAAGCAACAAGTTCCATGCTTCTTGTCCAAAATACAAAAGTGAAATACATAGAGCTCAATGGAGGATGAAAACTAGAAACTAAAACCAAAAGGGAGTTCTTTCTTTTAGAGTGGCTAACCAAAAACAAAGAGCACAAGCAATACCATCCAAAAATCACGCTAAATACAAACCAGTAACACCGTTTCCCCGGCAACGGTGCCAAAATTTGGTGGGCGGCGTTTGTCGTGTACGCCACCCAACCAAAGATAAAATTTCTCCTACTCTCTTTTACACTAAGCAAGTATAATGGAAGTAGGGGTCGTATCCACAGGGAAACAGGGAAGAGCTTTATATTTAGCGTGATCCAAAACCTAGATTAAGCTAAGGGCCGAGAAACCTAATAACAAGGGGGGTTTCAAGTAGATTTATAAACAAACTAAAACTAGCTAGCAAATAAATAAGATGAGAAATCAATTATGGAAAGATCTTGAATCCGATTAACATCCACTTCAATTCATTATCGATCATTGAACCTCAACTCTAATTATTTCCATGATTATCTATTGTTGAGAATTAATCTCGCATTCTCCTTATTCTTAGTTGAATAGCACGATCAGCGTGACTATAAAACCCTAACTAAAGGATAACCTAGTCCGATCAGCGTCTAAGTTCAATCCAATAGCAAGAATAAACACGAGAGAACCAATAGACACCTTAATGTCATACACGCGATAAACATTCAACAGTTGATTCAATTTCCCCAAGAAATAACCAAGACGATCTGCATCTAAGTTACTCCCTAGTTTGCTACCAATTGATAAAAGAATAAAACAATCCGATTCTATTCTTAAACCTAGCATTAGATTAATTACACAATCAAACTAGTAACGTTCCTAGCATAATTATGCAATAATCATAGATCACAAGCATAGAAATTGAACCATAATCAAGGAAAATAGAAAGAGAGGAAAGATCTCACAATAACGGTTGAAGCTTCATGTAAATCTTCTTCAAGAACAGTTCAAGCTAAAATCCGATAGCATAAACCAAATCCAACATTGAAATCTCTAATAAAACTAAGAAAACTAAGAAAGATAACAAAAGTGAGGAAGGAGAATTAAGAGAGGAGTGTTTTTCTCTCTCTTCCATTTCACTCTGCTCCTCCTCTCCTCCTCCTTCAAATATTAGGTTTTAGGAAGCTTTTAAACCCCGCACAAAACGTAGGCCCCGAATTGACTTAACCGTCGCGAGTCGCGATATGCGATCGCGCGTCGCGAAGAACTCACTGCCATTCGCACAACTTGGCCTGGGCGCGAGGGTCGCGAGTCGCGACAGGCCTCGCGAGTTGCGAGGGAAGGGGGATCGCGAGGTGCGACTGACCTCGGGAGTCGCGAGCTGCTGGGTCTCGTGCACTGGCGGGGGCGAGGCCGCTGGGCAGCCGGGCCGTGTCTTGCGTGCTTAGCCTCAGCTGCTAGGCGAGCTTGCGGTAGTGCTTGGGCTTGCGATGCCGTCTTGGTGGAGCTTGGTTGTGGTGGAGCTTGGTTGTGGCGGAGCTTGGTTTGTGAAACGATGTTGTGGAGTTGTTCCAACCATTCATGCTTCTAAGAGCTCGGAACTTACATCTTTAACAATAATTACTATACAAAATTCCGAACTTCCGCTAAGGTCGATTTATATGTAAACATTAACAATTACGAATAAATTCCTTAGCAAAGTGTACCTAAAATGCCATAAAAACATCGTATAACCTGGGCGTATCAAATACCCCCACAATTGAACTTTACTCGACCTCGAGTAAACTCAAAATGAGGATCACCCAATAAATCTTCACCTAAATTATCAACACCAAACTACATTCTCCACCAACTACATCATCATCATCACATCTTAACGAAATACGCTCAAAACCTAAACGTAAGGGATAATGACTCCCCCACACTTAGCTTCAAGCTACTATCAGAAATACAGACGCGACAACAATAATCACCAAACTACAACCAAAATGTGAGCTCAAATCCTGAAGGATCTCAAAGGAGTTGAACTCACTCCAACGCCACAATCAAAATGACAGCTCGCCTAAAACCTCAAAAGATAAACTACTATTACTACTACAACCAACCTAGATAAGCAAGCCATGGAACAAAGACAAAAAGGGATAAATTCCATGCTTACTCCCAAAAACAAACAATCAACCAAAAGAATGTGAAAGCCAAAATAAATCTTCACAAAATCAAGGATGAATTCACCAACCTTACCCGAAAACGCTTTCCACCTTATGACACCATCTCCGGCAAATGAGTTTTCAAAGTATATAATTCTCTCTTAATCTCTCATTTTGCCTAGGAGCCCTTTCGGGTTTTCATCCTAGCTTCTCACATTTTTTTTTTCATCTCTTCTTTTTCCGGCTCACAAAACTCACCCGCTCAACTAGCTCTTTTTTTTGCATAGGCCGCCCTTTCTGGTTTTCGACCTATCCGAGCCCCCAATTTTGCCCGAGTCGCCCGCCCTTGCGGGTTTTCAACTCAGCGGGATTCATTTCATCACTTTTTTTTTTTAATATATTTTTTTTTCATTTTTTCAAATTGAAAGTAATAAATACAACATAGATACATGAGACTGAGAATACCCTCCCCCCTACTTAAACTACACATTGTCCTCAATGTGACGACAATTAGAAGAAAAAGTAAACCTGAAAATGGGGGGAAATCGAAAATCGGGTAAATCGAAGATCGAAGGCTCAAAACTCATGACAAACAATCCGTCAAATTCAAATTTCTTAACAACACCAACTCAAATCTCATAAATCAACTCACAACCCTCTCCCTCGAATCACTCAAACAAATGACAAATTCAAATCTTTAAATTTTTGAGATTTGCACCTAGTTTAAGAGATCGAAAAGATACATTAACAATCTCAATCCTCTAGTGTTACCAACTCCTAGCTATTGAACTCCTCCCAACGGGTTTTCTTTTGTGGATTTTGGCTCCAAGTGGATTAAGATGTGTTGTGGTTCGTTTTTAGTGGGTGGGCAAGTGGGTGAAAGAAAATTTGTTGTGGTGGTGGAAATTTGATGAGAAATAAAGGAAAAGAAAGAAAATAAAGAGGGGTCTCGGGTTGCCTCCCCGAGAAGCGCTGTTGTTTAAAGTCGTTAGCTCGACTTAGTACCTTAAGCATAATCATTGGGATTGTGCTCCATGTGTGACAATGGTGGTTCCATGTCAATCTCCACTTCAAGTACCTGCAAAACTGATTGAGAAGAACTCTTGCAATGCATCGTTAGTACCTAGCTTACTACAACATGGTTGAGCATATAACATCATATTATATCCAAAACCTAGCATTAAGTCAACAACAAACATCAACTAGTAGTACTCCTAGCTAATCCAAGTCATGACCATTAATATAAATGTTTAAAGCTAGACAATAACCAAGATATAGAGTATGAGAAAGAGTAAATCTTACAATAAACCGTCAAAAGCTTCAATCAACCATTCCCAAGAGAGTTTAAGCAACAAGTTCCATGCTTCTTGTCCAAAATACAAAAGTGAAATACATAGAGCTCAATGGAAGATGAAAACTAGAAACTAAAACCAAAAGGGAGTTCTTTCTTTTAGAGTGGCTAACCAAAAACAAAGAGCACAAGCAATACCATCCAAAAATCACGCTAAATACAAACCAGTAACACCGTTTCCCCGGCAACGATGCCAAAATTTGGTGGGCGGCATTTGTCGTGTACGCCACCCAACCAAAGATAAAATTTCTCCTACTCTCTTTTACACTAAGCAAGTATAATGGAAGTAGGGGTCGTATCCACAGGGAAACAGGGACGAGCTTTATATTTAGCGTGATCCAAAACCTAGATTAAGCTAAGAGCCGAGAAACCTAATAACAAGGGGGGTTTCAAGTAGATTTATAAACAAACTAAAACTAGCTAGCAAATAAATAAGATGAGAAATCAATTATGGAAAGATCTTGAATCCGATTAACATCCACTTCAATTCATTATCGATCATTGAACCTCAACTCTAATTATTTCCATGATTATCTATTGTTGAGAATTAATCTCGCATTCTCCTTATTCTTAGTTGAATAGCACGATCAGTGTGACTATAAAACCCTAACTAAAGGATAACCTAGTCCGATCAGCGTCTAAGTTCAATCCAATAGCAAGCAATAAACACAGAGAACCAATAGACACCGCTAATGTCATACACGCGATAAACATTCAACAGTTGATTCAATTTCCCCAAGAAATAACCAAGACGATCTGCATCTAAGTTACTCCCTAGTTTGCTACCAATTGATAAAAGAATAAAACAATCCGATTCTATTCTTAAACCTAGCATTAGATTAATTACACAATCAAACTAGTAACGTTCCTAGCATAATTATGCAATAATCATAGATCACAAGCATATAAATTGAACCATAATCAAGGAAAATAGAAAGAGAGGAAAGATCTCACAATAACGGTTGAAGCTTCATGTAAATCTTCTTCAAGAACGATTCAAGCTACAATCCGATAGCATAAACCAAATCCAACATTGAAATCTCTAATAAAACTAAGAAAACTAAGAAAGATAACAAAAGTGAGGAAGGAGAATTAAGAGAGGAGTGTTTTTCTCTCTCTTCCATTTCACTCTGCTCCTCCTCTCCTCCTCCTTCAAATATTAGGTTTTAAGAAGCTTTTAAACCCCGCACAAAACGTAGGCCCCGAATTGACTTAACCGTCGCGAGTCGCGATACTGATCGCGCGTCGCGAAGAACTCACTGCCATCCACACAACTTGGCCTGGGCGCGAGGGTCGCGAGTCGCGACAGGCCTCGCGAGTCGCGAGGGCAGGGGGGTCGCGAGGTGCGACTGGCCTCGCGAGTCGCGAGCTGCCGGGTCTCGTGCTGCTGCGAGGGCGAGGCCGGCAGGCGGGCCGGGCCGTGCGCTGCATGCTTAGCCTCGCTGCTAGGCAGGCTTGCGTTAGTGCTTGGGCTTGCGATGCTGGGCATGCTTGCGATGTTGTGCATGCTTGCGATGCTGCTGGTGGAGCTTGGTTGTGGTGGAGCTTGGTTGTGGCGGAGCTTGGTTGGTGAAACGATGTTGTGGAGTTGTTCCAACCATTCATGCTTCTAAGAGCTCGGAACTTACAACTTTAACAACAATAACTATACAAAATTCCGAACTTCCGCTAAGGTCGATTTATATGTAAACATTAACAATTACGAATAAATCCCTTAGCAAAGTGTACCTAAAATGCCACAAAAACATCGTATAACCTGGGCGTATCAAGGATATTTGTGGAGCTTTGATGTTGAAGGGATTTTGGCTAATGATGGTTTACAGGGTTTTTTGTTTTTCTTTGGTTGTATGAGGATGGCTTATGAAAGGTAATGGAAGGGAGAGGGGAATAACTCCTGATCCAAAGGATGTCCTCTTTTTTCATTTTTCTCTTTTTTTTTTTTATTTCAGATCTCTTTTTATTATTGTAGTAAAGTTCATTAGGTGATTTAAGATTCATCATTGAATTAGAAGCATAAATAAAATGATGGAAGGTCAATGAAAATGAAAATGAAAATGAAATTCTTGTATTAATCAGAAATAAATGGAACAATGCTTATTATAAATAAAACCTAAATGCCATAGACTCGACAAGAAAGGAGATGAAGGAGCTAGGGGAGGGACTCTCTAACTCAACCTAGAAAACTAGCCTTAAATGACTAAGCCCCGGCGTTATTTAGGTGCTGCCCAAGGGGTTGCTGCTATTATTGACTTTTGCTGTGGGCGGAATTGGCAATCTACCGTCTTCAACCATATCCCGCAGGTGATTCTTTAAGGTCCAACACGCAGATGTTGGGTGTCCATTCCCTTGGTAATACTTGTAGTAGGCATTTGGATCCCACCTCTTGGATCTATTTTCGGGAGCAGGATCTGGAGTAGGGCCAATAGGCTGAAGTGCTCTCTTTGCATGAAGTCTAGTGAAGGCTTCTTCTAAGGGCATGCCTAATGGTGTGAATGTTCTTTGAGGCTTTTGATAAACTCTCTTTTCAGCAGCTATGGCATTGACCTCATTGCTTTTGGAGCTAGAAGGGTTATTGTTACTCTTCTTGAAAGAGTTGTTGTTGTTGTTGGAAGCCTTATTCTTGTTGGCTTGTATCTCCTCCTCAATCAGCAGGCCTATCTTATAGAGATTCGTGAAAGACTTTATGGGTTGGAACTTGATATGATCCCCATACTTCGGCTGCAGGTTACGGATCACCAGTCGGACTTGATCCTCCTGAGATGGCATGTTAATCATTTGTGCAGCTTTATCCCTCCATCTGTTAAGGAAGGTGACGAAGTCTTCGTTGGAGTTTTGTTTGGTTAACTCCAACTCACGAAGGCCAACGGAAAGCTGAGTGTTGTATACATATTGTTTGTGGAACTCTTCTCTGATGTAGTCCCAGTCATTCAACTTGACCTTATTCAGTGATCTGAACCACTTGGATGGATGTGCATCCAAGGTTAAAGGAAAGACATAAGCAAACAGGTCCTTGCTCATGCCTTTGAGAGCCATAGAGATGGAAAATGCTCTCAAGTGGTCATCTGGGTCTTCGATCCCCTTGAATTTTGGGAGGTCACCCAAGGTTACCTTTTTAGGGAGTTTTTCCCTTAGTTCAGGATCAGTCATGGCCATGAGCCTGACTCTCGAGCGCAGGAATTGACTGGATCAATTGCTCGAGTTTTTCGAATCTCAATTTTGTGTCGGTTTTGAATGGTGGTGGAGTGTCGCCTTACTCGTCCTCTTCAGTTAGCTTCTCCCTCAGTGCCTTAATCTCTTTGTCTTGTTCCTCAAGACGAGAGTTCATCAGTGTGAGTTGAGTCATAATGGCACTGAGTTGTTCATTAGTTTCTCCCATTTCAGATGATGCTTCAGAAGAGTCAGAGGATTCGTCTGAAAAAGTGAGGATGCGCTTGACGTGTCTGGGAGTGGGTCGACCTTGTTGCCTCTCAGTCGGACGTTCCCAAGTTATAATCTCACGACCTGTCCTGAACAAAAATCGAATGGACCTCGTGAATTTTAAGAAATAATGTTTTCGAAATGAGAAATGGAGATGTAAAATAGAAATAGGAGATGAGAAATGAAAATGGAAATGGGGAATGAAAATGGGAAATGAAAATGGAAAATGATTTTGAAATGGAAATGGAAATGGGAATGAGAAATGATTAGGAATGGGTATGGTTATGGACTTAGTATGGGCTTGACCATGATGGAGCCATGGGCCTAACTATATGCAAATGCAGACATGGACTGGACTGGACTATGCAAGCAGACTGGATTGGGGTTTGGTGATGATAGGAGAGACTAGACTTTGAACTTACGGGTGAGCAAGTAGGCTAGACTTTAAGTAAGACTGGACAATAAGGGAGACTAGACTCTTAACTTAAGGCAAGCAGGCTAGGCAACTAGACTTTGAACTTACGGGTGAGCAAGCAAGCTAGACAACTAAACTTCGGAACTTACATTAGACTAAGCGGGCTTGACTCGAAAATTGCCTATGGACTTATGAAATGCTAGACTTTGAACTTACGGGTGAGCAAGCAGGCTATACACAAAAATTGCCTATGGACTTAGGGAATGCTAGACCTTGAACTTACAGGTGAGCAAGCAGGCTAGACACAACAATGCCTATAGACTTTAAGGAATGCTTAGACCTTGAACTTACGGGGGAGCAAGCAGGCTGGACTTGAGAGGAATTCGGGCTATTATGAACTTCTGAAGGAATTGGACTTGACTAGGGCCTACATGGAGATGCAAACTAGACCTAGGATATGAATTGGGCCTAAATGGACCTAAGTTTGGATTAGATTAACATATAGATTTGATATAGACTTGGAGATGCATATGGGTTTGACAGTGGAAATAGACTAGGATTGGACTTAGAATGGAATTGACTGAGATTAGACTTGGACTGGGCTTGACATAGACTAGGGTTCACATAGAGATGCACATGGGCCTAGCTTTGACTTGAACTAGACTTATATGGGCCTAAGATGGACTCTAATGCTAGCGGGCCTAATATGCATGCATGGACTTGAATTAGATGGACCCTATATGAATGCAAAATGGACTCTAATGCATATGGGCCTAGAATGAATGCAAGATGGATTGATTTTGGATAATTGGATTGGATTGAATGAAGGTGTTTAGATTGGGCTTAGAATTTTCGAAATTCATTTTTGAAAGGAACCCCTTGTTTTATCTTATGTTAGGAAAAGATGATGGATTAATTTTGAAAATAATTTTTTTTTGAAATGTCGTGGTATGATGGTGTTTAATAAATGCCTTTTACAAAAGAGGTAGAATAGACATGGGTGTAGGATTGATTTTGAAAAGATGTAAGTTTTTTTTTTGAAATTGATTGAATATGGTAAGGTAGGATTGACAGGGAAGATTAGTTGAACAGCAGGGAGAAAGTGGGAAGAGGTAGACATGCATGATCACTCTAACTCTACAATGACCATTTTAGATGCACTTTTTAGGACAGATTCGACCTTGCTTGAAAAGACTGATTCTTTTTTTTTTAATATTATACTTATGCAAACTTGTTATCTTAGACTCGAACAAAGGTCAAAAGACCAATAAGCATGGGACGAATAGGCTACGTTTCACGCCACTGGTGCGCGCAGCGCACAACCTATGCGTCTGGCGTAGGTGCATTGCGCTAAGCGCAACTTAATGCGTTTGGCGCAATGCTCTGCGGCACGCGTATTGATAAATTGACGAAGGTTCGGGTGAAAACGACGATTTGTTTTAGACGCAATTTGCAATATTTTCAGGCGCAAAGCATATTAGCAGGCAAAAATTGCAATCACACATAAATGTCAGGTAACATGGATGCAAAAGTTCTCACTTAAAGTCCAGTTCTATGTTTGAAACTATTAGGTTCAGTCTGAAAAGGGTCCATGACTAAGAGATTGATCCCACGCTTCGTACCCCTCCTTAAAGAGGTGGTCACGTGTAAGACGCACTCCAGTCTCAAGTCAGGAACAAGAGAACAATGCCATGGTTGGGTAGGTTTGCTTATGACTAAGATCCAACACTATCGCTCAGGAAGCTTTTTGGAAGGACAAAGCGCAAACCCCCCGGGGGTGACCTCACACATAGAACGTGTGCTAATGAGGCAAGGTAGATTGTCCTTATGGTGGCTGAACAATAGCCATGCATATGCAAAACAATATATTATTCAAAGGCATAAAAATAAGAATGAATCGTATTTTTCGAGTTTCACCCACTCGTTTAAAAAATTAATTTTTAAAATCCTCCCCAGTGGAGTCGCCAAATTGTAGGCGTGTTTTTATTTCGCCTACGCGGGATGAGCGTGTATTAGATTTGACTACCCCATTGTTAAGGTTTCATTGAAAAATTTTTTTGAAAGAAGTCGCCAACAATTCTTTTTAGGAAGAATCATAAACCTAATTGGATATGGGAAAATCATAGGGACAAATTATCCAATGTAGATTTCCCCGTCCTGACTCCATAGATGGTCAAAATTAACCAAAGATTGAGTTCGGGGGTGAGGGTACGAATATAGTCATAATGAACCACATTCGCCCAAAGTTGGCCTCTACTAAATATCGATTCATAACAGATTTTTATGCCAAAGAAAAATCATATAATATTTTAAACACCCTAAAAATATTTAGTCTAAATTGGTTCAAGAAACACACAAAAAGACTAACTTTTAGTGACAAGTTATTATGCAATCAATTTACAGGGAACCTAGCAGGTTGTCCAAATTAATCTGATTAATGTTAGAACAGTTCTTTAGGTCTTTGATTAGCAAAAATAACATGTGGGTGATAAAAGCAATAAATCAGGGACAATCATGTAATATGAAAAGATTGATCAGGCAATCATATAATATACAAAGGCATGAATAATAATAAAATGAAATAAAATAAAATTGAAAAGGGATTAGAATGTACAAAGGCACGATTATTACTTAGAGATCTACATCATGAAATAAATTGTTAGTAACTTCAATATAAATATAGAATTTACTCAAGGATCCTCGGGATTATACCTATGCGGCTTAGATTGAGGAGCGCAACGACCTTTAGGCGGAGCAATCGTGAAACCAAGAACGCAGTGTGGAAGTATTGATTGAAAGTATTGAAAGTATTTGAGTGTTTGAAGTATTCGAAGTGTATTTCGGAGTATTCGAGAGAATTTTGTGTGCGTAAAAATAATAATCAAAAGTCGTCCGTAATTCGGGAAAATACGGGTATTTATTGGAAAAAGGAAACTTGCACTCCACGCAAGCCTAAGTGGCAGGCGCAATGCCACGTGTCAGGCGCACATTGGTGTGCCTAACGCAGCCAGCCCAATCAGAGATGCACATGTGTAAACGCGTTTTGAAAAGATAGAAATGTATGTTGCGTCTCACACAAGACATGCGTCTGACGCAGGACTCTGTGTGAGTCACAAAATCTACGTGTCAGGCGCTCATTGGCTCACCTGATGCGATATGGCCAATGTGCTGGACGCACATGGCGCGCTGAGCGCAGCCCCCGCGTCCGGCTCATATTCTGGAATATTCGAGCATATTCCATTGCGCGTCTTTCGAATATACTTTTTTATCCCTAAAATTCCGGAGATGGAATTTTACGGATTAAAAATCTAATTTATTTATCAAAGATAATAACATATTTATGAAAAATATCCATTAAAATAATAAATATTTGATTGGGTTTTTAAAATGGATTTAAAACATTTTATGGGCTTGAAATACAATTGATCATCATGAACAATTAATTGGGCTTTAGAATATCTTTTCGAAACACATTTTAGAATGGTTCTTTAGATTGCTCTTTCGTTGGGTCGCGCCAACTAATGTCGCGGTATCTTTCATCATTGGATCCTTAAATGGGGAGACACGATTATGTGTCTACACCCACCCGAAAAGAGAAACAAGCACAAGTACTCCAACCCAACTTTAATGCAATTAGACTTCTTCCAAATGTGGAGAGTCAGAACTTACAATAATAATAACAGCATACCATACCATTAAAGAATATACTAATCATCACACCAAAAAAAAAAGAAAAAAAAAGAAAATACTAATCCAAAGTAAGAAACTAGTAGAGAAAAAAAGGGGCACCCTCGTAATTACATTTCAATCCTAAACGCACATTTAACCCAAAAAAAAACTTTAGACACCTTCAAAGGAAAAAAATTCCTCATTTCTTCCACCCTCCCTTCTCTCAAACTCGGTAGAAATCCCACCCCAACTCAGCACCGATCCTAGTTAACTAACTCCAGAGCCGATTTCCATGGATTCGGAGCTGATCTTCGGAGGCCACGAAGAATGTCACCTGAACTCCGAACCATACTCACCCAAACCACATTGGCTTCCTCTGCCATGGTGTCACATTTATCTTGCCTCTTAGTTCTCAAAAGATTCTCAGACATAAGCTTTTGTTTCGGATTCTTAAGCAACTTAACATGAACATCTTTCTAAGGAAAGACTAACAATGCACAGACATCAATTGCATGACCCTCATCACCACAAAAAGAGCAACCGGAGGAAAAATCCTCGTACCATATAACATAGCCACATACCTTGCCTCCTGCCCTTACAATTTCAGCATATTCAGGTAAAGATTGAGTACTATCAACATGAATGCATACACGAGCAAACCGGATCTTGTTTCTCAAAAGAGAATTCTGATCAAGCTTCACCAAAGAACCAATATTATTGGAAGCAAAGAGATTAGCAACGGAATCATAATTCAATAATTCAGTAGGGAAACGAGGAATCCTAGCCCATAAATCAACCAATTTTATCTCCTCACAACATGGGTCAAATTCATACTTCCAAGGCTGGATCACAAACAATTCACCCTGAACATGCCAGGGTCTCTCACTCCACACTAAGAAACAATCATTAGGATTAGCAAACCTAATCATAATCCAATTATTTTCCATCTCCAAAAATTCTATATCACCCTTCACAAACTTCCAGTCAGCCTTTATCCTTGAGATAATGGTTCACAAGTCTATTGGAGAGCCCAATATTTTGCCAACTAAACAAGACTTAGACAACTCCTCAATGTCCTTTTGGACTTGAGGGAGATCATCTAGGATCCGAGACTCGAGGGAAAACAAAGAGGAAAAAGGGGGGTCTAAAGCAAGAACATCCTTTCCCGTAACATTATTATCAAAAGGGCGTAGATAACAGGAACTTCTACTTCCTTAGAGGAAGATTCAATACGATTTCAAAGATTAACACTAGAAAGCAAAGCTTTTTTAAACGACTGGTCACTTTCCATGATAACAGAAATTCCACTCACAAGAAGAAGAAAGCTAATAAATGTATAGAGAAAAAACCGAGTAAGAGATAAAAGAGAAAGGGACTTACCAAAATACTTATGAACAGCCTTTATATAGCAATTAGGGTTAGAACACCAACTCCTGATAGATGAAGGATATATTCTATCACATTTAATGCTTGAACTCTCATAATGTCCAAAAGGACAAAACTTTTAACACGAATTTGCCTCTCGCAAATTCCGCCACCAAAGACGCTTCCCTCAAATTGAATAACCGCACGACAACCGCAAATAACATCCTCACAAGAAATAAACAACTCTTCAGAACCATAAATGCACTGCACCAGCAACCCCTACTAAAATCCCCTAATTTAAACCTAAACCCTAGGAGCCATAATATTTTAATACTAAATGCTACGGAGAGCCTACTAAATAGCACATTTTTTGTACAATTAAAGCCAAAACTGCACTCATACACTATAATTATGGAAGAAATTCTAATTTTTTCACTGACAAACTTCAATTTCTGCTTTACCAACCTCATCGCAATAAATTGGCCATAATACGCTTCGATAATGCAGGTAATGATGAAATACTGCAAGATCAGACTTTGAAACTTACTAATACCGCGCAATTTAGAAACTAGGAACAGAGAAATTAGTTGGATGGTGAGATTGACTGGGAAGCGAAGAGTTTTTCTAGGGTTTGGGGCAATAGAATTGGGGCTGTTTTAGGGTTCTTTTCTCTCTCTCTCTCTTCTTTCTCTCTCATCATTTTGTTTGTTTTGGTCTCTACTCTGTTTCTTAATACTTGCAACATATTCCTTATCGTGATGTTTTACAATACTTGCAACATTTTTTGGTAATATTTTACAAGAAAGCTTAATTTATTTTTTAAACACATGGGGCGTAATTCACTCTATCTCTTCCTCCTTGGTTCATGTGCCTCTAATGTTGCAAGTATTGAGAGTCAAAAAAACTATTAAACAAAAATCTATTCATCAATTTTTTAAAAAATACATTCATGTGAGATCAAAACCCAATTACCCACCCGAAAAGAGAAACAAACACAAGTACTCCAACCCAACTTTAATGCAATTAGACTTCTTCCAAATGTGGAGTGTCACAACTTACAATAATAATAACACCATACCATACCATTAAAGAATATACTAATCATCACACCAAAAAAAAAGAAAAAAAAGAAAATACTAATCCAAAGTAAGAAACTACTCCCTCCGATCTTTATTAGTTTACCCGTATTCATTTTTGGGATGCTCCTTATTAGTTTATCCATTTCTTTTGTTTCTATTTTTGGAATGGGACCACCAACTTTCCATCACACACACATTCAACTTTAATATAAATTAATTTTTTCTCTTTCTTTCTATGTCCCACAACATCATTTCTCCTAAAACTCGCAAGTTAAAAAACGGTAAAACTAATAAAGACCGGAAGGAATAGGAAAGAAAAAAAAGGGCACCCTCGTAATTACATTTCAATCCCAAACGCATATTTAACCCAAAAAAAACTTCAGACACCTTCAAAGGAAAAAAATTCCTCATTTCTTCCTCCCTCCCTTCTCTCTAACTCGGTAGAAATCCCACCCCAACTCAGCACCGATCCGAGTTAACTGACTCCAGAGCCGATTTCCATGGCTTCGGAGCTGATCTTCAGAGGCCACGAAGAATCTCACCTGAAATCCGAACCATACTCACCCAAACCTCAAAAACCATGGCTCAACGTTACTCGTCCTATTCACTACCTTCTTCGCGAACAACGCATCGTCTTTCTCTTCCTCGGCATTGCTATCGCCACTCTTATTTTCTCTCTCCTCCCAATCTCAACAACAACAACAACAACCCGCGTTGTCAACAACTATAACAACATGCACGATTCAATCGGGGGAGAATCGTTCCTTAGCACCGAGTCGACTCGTATGTTGAGTCACCGAGTTACGGACGGGTTCCGATCTGGGAAAGTTCCGCTCGGGGTGAAGCGAAAAGGGTTGCGGATAGTTGTGACGGGTGGGGCCGGTTTTGTCGGATCACACCTTGTGGACCGTCTGATTGCGAGAGGTGATAGCGTGATCGTAGTGGATAATTTCTTCACTGGGAGGAAAGAGAATGTGATGCATCATTTTGGAAACCCTAGGTTTGAATTGATCCGACACGACGTCGTTGAACCTTTGTTGTTGGAAGTTGATCAGATCTATCATTTGGCTTGCCCTGCTTCCCCTGTTCATTACAAGCACAACCCCGTCAAAACTATCATATCCTCTTTTTTTTTTTTTTCTTGTTATTTTTATGTCTTTGATTTAATTTTTTTTTATCTGGGAAAAAATAGGTGTGAAATTTGGTGTTTTTGAGTCTAAATTGATGTTTTTCATGCTAAAGTTTTTAATTGGGTGTTTTTTTTGTTAAGTGAAAGAATTGGATTTTTTCGGGGTGCATTTCGTTTTCTGGGGAATTTTCTAAGAAAAGTGTGATTTTATCTTTCTGGGTAATTGATCATGTATGGAATTTTTCTTCTATAAATTTTTCTTTGATTAGAACTGCATGTGGACCAGGTGTTCGACGTATTGCCTAAGAGAAAATTCTATGAATTTATGAAAGGATTTTTTTTTGGTATACAGAGCCGGTCAGAGCCTTAAACAAAAGGAGAATTTGCTAGTTAATACCCGAGACGAACGAATTTTGTAAATCAAATGACATTTTTTGTAATTATGATACCCATTAATATAGTCGTATGAAGCCGTAGTTAGTTGAACATACAATCGAAGATTTGAGATATGAAGATGTGATTCGATCTCGGTTATTTGAAGTAGCATTGTAGCAATGTATTAAATCAATGTGAATTCTTAACTAGATGAATTAACAAGACAAATGTGGTGGGAACATTGAACATGTTAGGATTAGCAAAGAGAGTAGGTGCAAGGTTTCTTCTAACAAGTACTAGTGAAGTTTATGGTGACCCATTGGAGCACCCTCAGAAAGAGACTTACTGGGGCAACGTTAATCCCATTGGTACTCCTCTTTCTCTCTCCTCCTTAATTTCCTTGCATTATCACATGGTTTGTGCATAGTTTTCTCACAAAATATGTGACGTATAATATAAAGTTTTTGGGTTGTATTTATTGTAATTGCAAAACATGTGTCGATGTGATATCGTGAGCGTTATAAATTTTGTTCAAGGTTCAATTTTGTCATTTCACATGTACAGTACTCTCACATAATACTTTCTTTGAAAATACTTAGTACACTCCTCTGGACACGCTTGCCAACACATAATTTTAACTATTAATATATTCTGAACTTCTAAATGTAAAAATTATAAAAAGTTGATATTGTGAAAATATTTATCGAGACAATTCTAACAAGATCTCACATGATTATATTTTTCCGTATGTAAAAATCACAAAACATTAATATATTTTGAACTTCTAAATGTAAAAATTATAAAAAGTTGATATTGTGAAAATATTTATCGAGACAATTCTAACAAGATCTCACATGATTATATTTTTCCGTATGTAAAAATCACAAAACATTGTCAAAGGATTTTATGTACTCTCTCAATCTATATTTACTTGCTACATTTCCTTTCTCGAAAAGCAAACTATTATTCTGATTTTTATTATAAGTAAAAGTATAGTCATGTTTAGTCTTATTAGATTCGATGTTTGATAATTTTTATTTAAATGAAATAAAAGATATTCACGTTTTTTAAAACTGTGCACAATCAAATGTAATACTTCCTCCGTTCCATAATAAGTGAAACATAGAGATTGGGCACAAGATTTAATAAACATCACTTTCAAAAGCCAAAAAGTCATAAAATACCCTTCACATTATCAAAAGGAGGAGAGAGAAAAGCAAACCACACAAGTTTGTGATGGGTACTATTGTAATTTTGTCACTTTCTTTTTTCCATTTAAGGTATGTTTCACTTATTTTGAAACGTTCTAAAATAGTAAGTGTTTCACTTATTATGGAACGGAGGAAGTAGCTAAATAAGGGTGGAGGGAGTATGAAATTAGGAAAACATTTGAATGAAAATTTAGGTTAGCATAGACTTTATGAACTTTGCTAGCTTGCGCGGGAAAGTAACAGAAACATATGCCACGTGGACCTATTGTTCGTTGAGTGAAAAAAAATAGTACAAAGGCCACTTTTTTGGGTTTTTCCTGCTTTTTTCCCCACTTTTTGGGTTGTGGAAATTAAGGGAAATGAGCCACGTGGTAGTTGGTGGGTCTGAACATTTGTTTAGATCTGCTCAGATCTATCATGGAAAAACCCGTGATTTGCGGGACCACTAATCAAGGAGTTTTGTTTTCTAGTCTCAAGCAAGTTGTACCTAAATGGGGGCAGAACTGAAATTCTTTGTTAAACAAAGACTTAGCAGCAGAATTCCAATAAGTAATACAAGTCATTTTCTTCCATTTGCCTAACATATTAGACTTGGGATCTTTATTGACTTGCTCAATATGGCTGAGTTATGGCATATTGGCACTACATATGGTTTTTCTTTATTTCATTTGGAGAGTTGTGGGTTCTAGATATTTGTACTTGTAAAAGAAAACTCTTGGTAGTAATTTTCTTGTTGTGAAGTGACTTTCATCTTGGTAAAGTACTTCTCATTAGAATTGTATGAACTATTTTACTTGGACTTGGGTACTTGTGTGGGACACGGGTATGGTGCAAGTGTCCGACGCTGAATTGTTCAAGTGTCATTTATATGGTGTAGCGTCGAGAATCCAACACGGGTATTTGAGGTTGAATGAAGAGTTAAGAGTTATATAGGTACGAATAATGATGCACCTATCACATTGGAAAATATACTTAAGTCAGTAATTTCTATGAAATAGCTTCACATTAACATACGGTGAGAACCAGGGAGGGGGGATATTCTAGGGGTGGTGACTTATTACATTTAGGAAAGTATCTGTTGTAGTGTGAGGCAGTCGTCTCACCTAGGAGTCCAGGACTTCTTTGTTCATTAATAGAATGCGAAAATATTAATTTTTTTGAATGTGTGTTGGGGTTGGGGAAGGGTGACGTGGAGCTAATAGATTTTTTTCTTTTAAGGAAAGTATGTGTGTTCCTGCATTTGTTGTAGATCGTGGAGCATGTAATGACAAGGAGTTAGTACCGAATAATATTTTTAATTAAAAAATTAATGGTAAGAATTTTGGTGGACGTGTTTTAGGTGTTCGAAGTTGTTATGATGAGGGAAAGCGTACGGCAGAGACATTGGCCATGGACTACCACCGAGGCGCTGATGTTGAGGTCGGTACCGATTCAACTAATTAAATATTTTTGAGATCCAGCAACTAATCAGTGATCTATTTTAAAATTATACTTTGGGCAGCTTCTTGTTTTCTAATGTTTGTCATTCTCTACAGGTGAGAATTGCTAGGATTTTCAACACTTATGGGCCTCGGATGTGCATTGATGATGGTCGCGTCGTTAGCAACTTTGTTGCACAGGTAACAAGAAAATTACATGCTTCTCTTTTAATAGATAAGTAGATCACGCTTATTTAGTACTCTGTCTGAACTTGATTTGGTTCTAAATTTAACTGAGACATATTTCAGGCGCTGAGGAAAGTTCCCATGACTGTTTATGGTGATGGTAAGCAAACCAGGAGTTTCCAGTTTGTTTCTGACTTGGTAAGTTTTTCTCTTCGATTGCAGCCGGTTGTTCTTTACCTTTCGTTAGCACAGCTTGGTAATTACAATGAGTTTCTTTCTACTATATGTTTGATGATTTGTCTGTAGAGTGGTATCTTGATATGCTAAGCATCTTCTTTTACAAGGATTCATTTTAATCATTAAGCCATAGTTTACTACTCCTTTAGTTTCTTTTTAATTGCCATATTGTGTTATGCACAAGAGTTTAGGCAACGTCACTTTCAAGCTTTGTGGATGGTACTTTTTGACCAATTTAGGCTCCGTTTGGTAAGGCAGAAAACATTTTTCTGGAAAACTGTTTTCTTCTATTTTCAATTTTACATTGTTTGGTTTGCAAAGGAGTGTAAAATCATTTTCCCTAGGAGTAAAATTGCTCTTCCAATGATGGAAAGCCATTTTCTCTTCCTTTTCCTTATCTCTCTTGTACACTCCTCTCACTACCTCCTTACGTTTCCTTTCATTTTCCTTTCGTTTCATCATTTTTCTTATATGGAACTAAACAACGGAAAATTAATTATGGAATTGTGTTTTCCATTGTAAATTGTTTTCCATGAAATCATTTTACAATGAAAATGTTTTAAAATCAAACAAATTGAGCCTTAATGTAAAATATGATGGGCGAAAAGTAAAAAAAGAGTACTTTTTGGTGCAAAAAGAGGAAAACAAATATAATAGTATTACTTTTTGGCGGGTCAATTACCCCAAATAAGGAAAGTTTAAACAATGTAGCAATTAAAAATTAACAACCATTTTAGGAAAATGTAGCTTTAAAAAAAACGGAGGGAGTAGATGGTGGGTTGATCCCATGTGAAATGGCATCTATACTTTCAGAAAATGGTTTTACTAGTACAACTTTTATGCTTGTGGTGGTTGTGATGAAGTGGTGATGTCTAGGTATGCTGCGTAAAACTGAAGTCTATAAGATTTATCGATCTTTTATTAATGTGATGGAAAGTTAATGGTAATAACTGAGAATCAAATGTGGATTGGAAAAGAATAATATTCGGGTGATTTTAAGAATTAATTGTAGTTGTTTCTACTTTGTTCTTCAACAACAAAAAGAAACAAATGTTGAACATTAGTAAAATGCATGGCTGAGCTTTGAAGCGAGCCATCTCAATAATAATAATAAAGTTGCGCCCTTTATGGAGATAACTTAATTAACATAAGAAAAGGGTCTCTGCCTGTTACCAGTATCAATGTTATATTATTTTAGTGCATTTGTAGGTTTCAACAGAAGGATTTACCTTCTTTTGTGCTGAAATAGTTCTGCGCACTGAATATGGTGATCTATAGCACTAGTATTTTATGTTGAACTTGCACATGGTCCCCAATCAATACAACCTTTGCCTGTACGTTTATCTTTAATGAGTTTGTCCTTTTTCCTACATCAAGTAGTTGAAACTTATGTTAATAGTGAAGTTTGAAGAAAAAAATATCTTAAGTTACCGTGCGTTTTACTTTAAAATGTTCTACTTTAATCTAATTTCTTTTTAAACATCAGGGATTTTTACTAGATACTTATTTATGTAATCTGTTTTTGCATAACAGGTTGAGGGTCTAATGCGCCTTATGGAAGGTGAACATGTGGGTCCTTTCAATCTAGGGAACCCTGGTGAATTTACCATGCTTGAACTTGCCAAGGTACTCTGTCAAATTCTTTTCCTTGGCACATTTTTTATCGTTATATAATTCTCCTTGTCGGTGTTAGTTTCTACCAAAATTTTCAAACTTTGGGTCGTTGTCGCTGTTCCATTATGAGGACTCTTCACCAACCTTCGGACCACCTTGAATGTCCTATGCCCTTTATTGCATTTGTCGTCTCCAGAAAGATGTCCTACCAAGTACTGCTACTAATATGTAGTAGGTGTATTTACTTTGGTATTGCCAACCAATAGACATTACGTGGCTTGAGGTCAATGACTATTCCGCAGTGTAGAACATGGAAAAGTAAAAGTCTTGTTTACCATGTAGAAAATATAAGTGGTACCTAATATATGGGTGTGATGAACAAGTGCCAAACCCATCCTCCATCATACATGGAGGACCTCTTGACCTATCTTTCTAGTGTTCTTACCAAAACTGCCCCTCCATGTCGGGTGAATTCTCTTAACTAGAAAAAAAAATTAAGTTTCAGGGTTGATTAGGTCCAATCAGGTTTAAACATAAGGTGAAACAGAACCGATAGGTCCCGCAGGTGTAATAAGTTCGGTTCGAATAAGTTCATATGAAGGGAACGTACCCTTAGTTACCAACTTACCATAGACCACCCTTATATATATCCATAATATTTTAAAAAATCCAATATTAGAGATAGATGTATGCAGGCCTCTCCTCCCCCAAGATTCAACCTGTTATCGTTTCAAACATCCATCTGTTTGTTTTTCAGGTGGTCCAGGAAACAATAGATCCAAATGCAAAGATAGAATTTAAACCTAACACAGAGGATGATCCCCACAAGAGGAAGCCTGACATCTCTAAGGCCAAAGAGTTGCTCGGCTGGGAGCCTAAGATTGCACTTCGAAAAGGTCTACCTATGATGGTTTCTGACTTCAGGCAGCGTATTTTTGGTGACCAGAAGGGAGGAGATACCACCGCGTTCTAAGATCTCTTCAACTTTTGTGTCTTTGAGCAATTCCGGCACATAAAAAGATCTCGGCTCCATTTCTCCCCTAACTATCACTCTACTGTATACCATCGCAAGGCTCGAGTAGTATCTCAAGGCTCAAGTAGTTGCAGATTTGGCCCCCAATTGGTTTCCTTTTCTCAGAGTATAGATATGTAGAGTTTATATAGCCTTCAGCATTTATATTTATATATTGTCCTATTTTTGTTCGTTTTTGCTGATATTCATGTAGACGCTGCATTAATTCTATTCAGTATTCAGTTTATTTACATCTCTGGCAGGTTATTCTTTAATGGTTAATAATAACATAAATCGATTATAGTTAGTTGTACTTTGTTTTCGGTGCACTGTTCTTTCTCTGTTCCCCTACCTTCCTTCAACCTAACATTTTGTCGATGATGCGATTGTAGCCACTCAATTGTTGATAAATCTTATGACCGTTTGTATATTTTCAAGAAATTTGGAATAGAGTTCCAGTCAACCCGACTCTGCATCACGTCCACAAACAAAATGGTTGATTAAGATTGATAAGCTTAATTTGGTGAAGGCTTTTCCTAAACTGTCAATTCTAATACAAAGATCTAAGAAGTTTCAGATCTAATTTTATCACTACTTGTAAAAGTGATATGTGCATTATATGCGCATTTCACATGAATTTTAAGTTTCTGTTTCCGTCCGAAATTAATGGTCACGTACTCGCATATACTCCCATATACTCCCTTTGTTCTAGGATCTTTATTGTTTTTTGCCTTTTTTTAATTGTAGGTAGAGAAAATTCGTGGCACAAATTTGTATGAAAGGAAATAGTATAGAGTTAATTGGGTGTGTAGGGTGCATGGTCTAATTGTACAGAAAAAATTTGCCATAAATAATAAAAGATATGCGGCAAATAAATGGTAACATCCAAAAAGAAATTGTGGCAATTATTTTAATGTCGAAGGAGGTATCTTTTACAAATGTTTGTAAGGGCTAGTTCTCGAAAATTAAATACAAAGGTTTCACCAATTGCTATGTTTTTCATCCTTACTAATTAATATAATTTGGTCTATATTTCGCTCAAAAATTTACCCTTCTCGTCCCTTATATTTCTTACATCAAATCTCTAATTTTCATCCCTTTTTTAGTAGTTAAAACTAATTGTTATTTAAAGATAATTATTCATTACATTTTATGACATTAATATGAAATTTTACACAATCTTAGAGAAATTACGAAAAAATCTGAATCAACATTCTACCAAAGATAAGTAGTGGTAGTAAAAACTAACAAGTAGTAAGCAAAAAGTATAAGACTGAGTGATACACCTTTTTTAAGAAAATTTGAAGATACAATATTGACAAATTAATCTCAATAGACTTGTGAGTTGTGACCCGTTAAGTGGTTAGAACTATAAGAAAAATTCGTCTTTTCCTTCCTCGTCATCATTATCATCACAGGGATTAAGAATTTGGTCACATCATCCCTGGGTTCTTATATGCCACATTTGGTCACTCCGGTCGATGGCTCCGAGGTACTTTTTCGGATTGATGGTTCATGGATTAAGAATTCTCAAAGAGGTGCAGCAGCTTGGATTACCTATTTTCCAGAGACGCAGAATTCAACCAACCATGCTCAACGTTTTCTAGCATCTTCTGCACTTCACCCAGAAGCTAGAGCGTGCTTTCTTGCTCTTTCCTGGGCGCGTAATAATACTATTACGCGTATCCTGCTCTACACTGACTCGGCTAATCTAGTACGTCTGTTGCAAGCTCCTACAGCTCGAGACATTATGATACAACATACCATAGACGACATTTGTAATCCGGCGGTTTTTACTTGGTGTCATATTGTCAAGGTTCACAGGGGATGATGTGGCTCCAAAGACATGCATTAGCAACACTTTACCGCATTTCTAGTTTTCCGTTTCTTTCATGTTAATTTGTTTTTAACTATGTACGTTTTCCACGTTGTAAAAAAAAATCATTATCATCACAAGTCCAAGTGCAGCTCACTTCTCGAATCATGTACTAATCTTTGTTTATTCACAGCGCAAGTCCAAGGGAAGCTCAATTCTTAAATGATGTACTGAACAAATTTTTTTGAAGGATGTACTGGACATTTTTTGTTCAGTGTTTTGTTGTTGTTGTTGTTGTAGTAGTATTTCATCCACAAATGTTGTATATTGTGATTTAAAATTATCATCTTATAGATAAAAGATTATGGATTTATGGTAATACTTAAATTTTCATATACATCACTACGATTCAATATGCTACGATTAGAGATAAGTATACTTCATTTTTTTTGTTGAATTACAACAAAAATATATTGCCAAAAACAATGTTCATGTCAATTATCATTTATGTACTATGCATTACCACCACAAGTCCACAACTTCATTATGGTCTCCTCCAACAATAAGCGGAAGGGAGAGAGTGAGTGAGGTGATAAGAGCGGGTAGTGGAAGTGGTTTTGAGAAAGGAAAGTTGTGAAGGGGCGCAACAAAATACGATGAGGAAGAGGAGACAATAATGGTTTTAATGAGAACATGAGCAATGGCAGAGAACGGGATGAATTGGATGAGAGTTAACAATGATGGTTTCGGGCTGGGAGCAATGTTGAGGGAAATATGAGATTGGATGGGCCGATAGAGGAAAAGAGACAGAAGTGTGGGTGTGTGTATAGGTTTTATTGGGAGTAGAGGTAAGAGTATATGGTTAGGTTTTTAGAAAGCAATGGCAGGCGACAAGCAAGCGATGATTGGCAGGTTGGGAATAAATGAGGAGTGAAATTAGATTTTGAGGGGTTTTGGAGTGTAAAATGTAGTATATGGTAAAATTTACTTTCTCCGTTAGAATTAAATCCAACAAATCTACTTTTTCACTTTTCTACACTTTTCACTTTGACTAAGATTTGTGAGTTATACATAAAAAACATAGTGAGTGGGATCTTGTTAGATTCGTCTCGTGACGTACTTTCATAAAATGTAATTTTTATAATTTTTACTTATATATAATTATAGATATTTGTGGTCAAAATAATACCTCAATATGCGTAAAAGTAGATTTGTTGCATTTAATTCGAAACGAGGAAGTATTCAACATCTAGAGGACCAGAATATATGGTAGAAATTCCTCCTAACAAGTAATTACTATGCTACATTAAAAAAAAAAATTCAATGCACGTCTAAAATATAGTAGTATATGGTGAAACCTTATAAAATTATAACTCATTTGGTTGCACATGAGAAGTTAGAATTCCAAGGAATTTGCTACATTGAAGGATACGAAATGAGAACATTGTGTTTGTTTGAACTCGAGAACTTTTAACTTCCTCCAAGACCTCCAAGAAGTACTAATAAGTAATAAATAGTACATTTTAGAGACAAGGTCAACTATGGTTCGCATTCTGCAAAACCAAGCAAAATTGGAACATCGCATGTGACCAGGATAGCAACATAGATGCAGATTTCACAAGACTTAAATTTCTAGCCTTTGATCAAAAGTAACTCAGGCATACTTTATGTACTGCCGCCGCAAAGTTGAAGTACTTTTGAGAACAAAAGTTTTACTTAGGTAATACTTCTACTACTCAGATTAACAGTACAAATGCACCATATATATCTTGGAAAGAACCCACAGCGCACAACTATCACAGGTACGTTGGGAGCTGCAATTTTATTTGGGATTCCTGAGGACAATGATAACCGAGTCTCCTCGGAGGAACATCTTGCTGATAAACCTATCCTTATTCACTGGCTGGGCCTTTTTCTTCCCTTTCCCAGTTTTTGGTACCTACAACATGCCAACAACAAATTAACTCCAATAATATGGCAAAAATAATTTCATATAATTAATTTCTCCACTCCCACTACCCCAAATTAACGTCAGTGACATTGTACGAATTTCGGAATCAACTTTTATGGGTTAAGACCAGTTAACACAAACCTCAGTCCACATCTCCCTGACATTTTCAAGTACCATATTGCAATGACGATCAAAAGCTCTCACACGCCCAAGCAATTTCCTGTTATTTCGGTAATTAATAAGGACCTGGACAGGTAAGTTAGAAGATTTAGACATCAATCTCATAGCCATTACAAATGATGTAAAGATGAAAGAAGTATGAAAAAAAACAAATTACAAGGATCGCAACTATCAAGAGGACCCAGTAGATGCAACTTGAAGAGAAAGGAGGGGAAGTAGTTGGGTTGTACCTGTGTGTTATTCTTGACACTCATCATAAGCACAGAAAGAGGGCCAGTATTAAACTCCTCCTCTTCGTTCTTGCCCTGCCAAAGTATATTCCCTCAGCAATATATACCAGATCAAATACTCATAGACAACTTGCATATATAGAGGTAACAAGATCAATTGATCACACAAAGTCCCGCAAGTTCCTCATGCATCAGTAAGGAAAGTAGAGAGTTGGGGATCATGGGGATTTACAATGAAGCAGAAGACCAAAAATGACTTGGCGGGAGGGAATTAAAAGGGATGTGAAGAAATTGGGTTTGTAAAAGCATACATCAGCAGATAGAAATATGATCATTGTGGACGAGCACATGGAATAATTTCTTAGTTCATGCAGCCGACCCTATCTTTTGGGTTTAAGGCTTTGGTACTGTTGTAGTAAAATTTTAGCATGAAAGACATTTAGGCAGGCAATTTACCAGTATAATTCATGCAGAAGCCATTTCAATATGTAGTCCAAATTTCTCCAGGTGAATTTCAAAGAATCCTTTCTTCTAATATTGTAGCGAAGATGAATGAGCTAAAAAAAGAAAGAAAGTGAGAAAACTCAGTTTCATATAACATGTAAAGCACCGTTTACGATACATCAATTACTCAAGGATTTGACTAATTTACATATGTGCAGGTTCTAGATCAAATTTGAACCATCATTCATTCTCAATAAAATCCTGCCTGCAGTCCATGATCATATGTTTTGGTGATGGTGGATTGCAAGAAGCATTCAGGAGTTTCAACATCTAGATACCAAAACAGATACACCATACAATGAGACAGATGCATTCTTCGTAGTTTCAACATCTCAAATGAACGACCTAGATCAAATTAGCCCAAGCGCATCAATAGAAGATCACACTTTCAGATAGCCACATTAGATAGTGTAAAATAAAGCACTAAAATAATCAATTACTAGTCAAGGGCCATTGATGAATTGGTATAGATGCAGAAAGCAAATAGTACTCACTGGGGCATCTTCCTCCATTGGTCGACTGAAAATGAAAAAAAAAATAGAACATGAAAATTAGTTAAAAATATATACTCTAGTAGGTACCACAGTAAGCTAAAACAAATAAAGTAGTTAGACTCACAACAAGGCCCATTACCCCATCCACCATGTTACCTAGTCAATATATACACTATACCTGTAACACCAACCATTGGAGAGGCAACATGTAGAGAAGCATCAACGAAATATCAGAGCATGCAACAGGAGAAATACCAACCAGTAACAAAGATTGATTTGATAATGGGTAGAATACAACATGCAGTAGAAACTGCACAAATGCACAATCTATCTTTTTCTTACCATAGTTTAGACTTCCGTGTCACGGTCTCATGGGTTGGAATCCGGTGCTAGTGCATAGCCGGCCCTATATGAGGCAACTCCCATGCTCATACTAAGACATGTTTTGGTGCAGGTTAGTGTCACTATGTGTCGTATTCTTGATTTAGTATTTCATGCTTGTAGGCTATATTGCTCGGACCCAGGTACTCTTGTTCGACGCGGGTACATATCCAAGTGTCATACTCGACTATTTTGCGAAACTTTATCATGATTTTGGCACAAAAAGAAGTGTCGAGGATCCAACACGGGTACTTGAGGTGAAATGAAGAGTCTAAGCGGGGCGGATTTACTATGGGTTCACTTGGGTTCGGGTGAACCCAAAGTGATTTTTGGAAAAAAATTGCCCGGCTTTTTTTTTTTTTTTTTTTTAAATTAAAAATATTTTAGATATTAGATATATACTATATGCGTGCAAAGTAAGACATGAAAGAAGTCAGTGTCCCAGTGGTTTTGCATCTCCACTGGTGCGCGCGCGGGGTGAGGAGGTCTGAGGTTCGAATCCGCATCTCCGCGAACACCTTTTTTTTTCCTTCTATTTTCTTTCATCTAAATTTTAAACATTAACTATTCTCATTTCTCCCTCAACAACTCAACAAAACACACTGACCAAGTGACCAGCCGACATTTTTCCCCCAAACCCCAAAACCCTAACTCCCTAGCACTAGCAACGACCCAACGAACGAAGAACCGACCGGCGGCGGCGACCGCATTTGTTGCTACCGCGACGGCGGCGGCAGAACATTTCCGGCGACCGCGAGTCCGCATCGAGCATCTATCCAACTTGTTTGAAGTTTGAACGGTAAAAAGCCCAATTCTTCAATTTTAAATATGAATTTCACTATTTCAGATTTTAGTCTTTTAGACATTAGATGATTAGAATATGTAATTGTAGTTATGTAATTTTGTTAAGCATTTAAATGTTGAATACTTGAATGAATGAATGTGGAATTGTGGATTGTGGAGTTGTTACTTGTTAGTTGTTAGTATTACTTAGACTCACTTGACTCAATACTCAATTACTCATAGAATAATTCTTATAAACTAGTTTACTTGCTCATAAAACTAGTATTAATTCTTCCGGTGGCAACGGCAAGTGTGGAACGAGTCTTCTCTTCAATGACTTATGTGAAGAACAAGTTGCGGAATAGTATGGGTGATCAACTATTGAATGATAGCTTAGTCACATTTCTTGAGAGGATCTTTTTGTTCAAGTTAGTGATGATGATGTATTAAAATGTTTCCAAAGTATGAAAACTCGTAGGATGCTTTTGTAATTTTTTATTGATGTAATGTAATGAATTAACATTCTATTTAGCTATTGTAGTTTGATATTTGAATTAATGTATTGAACTTTGAGTGAATGAATCATGAATGATTTTTTTTTTTTACCGGCTCCGAACCCAAAGAGTTGGAATCCTGGATACGCCACCGAGTCTAAGTAACATAGCTTGTAGGCCATATGGGGTTAGGCTAGCCTTGAATAATAGCCTCGGGAATTCAGGTGCTCGCAAGGACGACAGCTATTGTTCCCATAACATCCGGCTCTCAACCTTAGTTTTAAAAAGGCGCTAGGCGCAAGGTGAAGGGAGGCGCAAAGCAAAGGGAGGCGCAAGGCGCACTTTTGATGCCAAAGACCTTTAAAATCGATTAGAGAATAATTTAATACTCAAAAAAATATAAGCTGTTGTAACTAAAAATGATAAGCTATATACTCTTTGTAAAACTAGCTACTGTAAATTTATGGTTGCTATAATTTTAGTTTACCCATGAACTTTTTTAAAAAAAAAAAATCTGTACATTCTTATTTAAAATAAAAAAGAAAATCTGATGAGAGCTATCTTTGAGAAGATCTTGGGGCAGCCTTATCAAGAAGTAGAGAAGCAGAAGAAGAAAAGTAGAGAAGGAAAAAGAAAAAAAAAACTGAGGAAAGGAAAAAGAAAAAAAAATTGAGAACACAGAAAAGGAAAAAAAAAAACTGAGGAAAGAGAGAAGGATAAAGAAAAAACAACGCAAGGTAAAAAGAGAAAAGCACGTGACTACTAAAATATGAAGCATGAAGCAGTCATAATTTTTTTTTTTAAAAAAGGAAAGGGGGGTTGGGGTCCTAGTGTCTTACAGCTCATTACTCACAGTAAATAAAAGCCATGAAGTAGTCGCACAAAGTAGAAAGACACAAGAACGAAGAAAGAGAAAAGAACACGGAGCAACTTTCTCGCCGGCGCCGGAAACCAAATATCTAGTACCGGAATTCATGGTAGATGGCCCGCCGGTTTCCTCTGTCACCTCTGGCGAGTTCGCGGTCGTCAATTGCCACCAAACCATAAATTAGGGTTTTCTCCCAAATTAGGGTTCAATTTTGCTGAAATTTAACGCAATTAACAAAAGGGCCTTTGCTCGAAATTGGTGAATCTAAAGCCAAGTAAGTTTACATTTGAAAGATTTTTTTTTTTTTTTGCTAATTCTGAGTATTCATGCGCCTCTTTACTCAAAGTTGTTAGGCGGTGCGCCTTGCGCCTCCAACAAAGGCGGCAAGAGGCGCGCCCCTTCCTCGCCTGATGTAAAACGCCTCACCTGAGTTTGAGGAGGCGATTTTCTGAGCGCCGGTACTCGCCTGGCGCCTAGGTGCTCCCACGGTGCGCTTTTTAAAAACTAAGCACTCATCCATAATAAAACTTTATATTAGCTCTAGTAACATGGCCATATAGCATAAACAATGCATAATCTCTAGCAACAAGACCAAAAATGTTTTTCTTAGTTTCGAAGAATATTTTAAGTTCATTGCACACAAGTAGCACCCCTCCAAATCCCATACTAACCTAAGCTCAGTGCCTCAGTCTATTCTCCATAGCAAAATCAATTGCTGTAAACAACTTTTATCACCAACCTTTAGCTAAAGTCATGTGTGTCAAAACAAGTTAGCTGACCTAGCATGCAGATAAGATTCATTCTTGCTTTTATAAAAGTTGAGATTGAATTCCTCATAACAAATTAGTACTCAAGCTAAATCAACAAGAGAAATTCAAAAGGTAAGCCTGGTATATTAATTTGAGTTCAGAACCAGAAAAACCAAATCACAACCAAACTAATACAATGGCTTGAATACAAACTTATCCCAATGAAATTTGGGAGAAAAACGCACTTCTCATATCCATTAAAATTATTTAAATACACTACAAAAAAAAACATGTTTACGAGAAAACCATGTAATTATTGGCTTCCCTCAATAAGTAGCAAAACGAGGATATATACTTTGAAATATATAGCTTATGCAAATGTCTATACAAGAAGCAACACAACCCTTGACATATCGGTAAATATCAGTCTTTTGCATCACCAGTTTCACAGCCATAACCCATAGGATCATTAAAAAGGTAACAGAACAAACTTCTAATACAACTAAACATCATATCTTAGGCTACTCTAGGCATTATTAACTGCATCAGACGCATTATCCTAATCTCCCAAAGATTCACCCTATAAATGCCCTAATTATTTGACCTTTAATAGTACTAAACCTAATTTAACCTTCCCCAAAACCCTAAAACTTAAAATCAACGCTGAAGCTACACAGAATTTAAAATTCCCCTTGTATTTAAGTAATGAACCACAAATTCATCATTTATGAAGGGTCCAGTTCAAGTTAGAATCAAACAATCTTGGTTAAAATCACAGTAAAAAAAATAAGGGTAAAATTTACGGGAATAAAAGAGAAAAAATTGGAATCACCTCATACTAAACCGCTGGATCTACAAACAGCAAACAATAAATCTAACAAAAACCTGCAATTAACAGAAACAAAACACTTAATTATTTACACGCTAGTAATCAAAGGGAAGAACATTCGAGCAAGAAATATGGAAAAATTGACAAAAATGTAGAAGCAACGAATTTACAGGGTCTAACGCAAGGGTTTTTCGTTTTTGAGGGACGAGGAACTTCTTCGGCGAATGCAAATGCAATCCTGTCAATCCAGTCGATGAGGGTTAAGTTCAAACTCGAGGTAGGGTGTTTATCTCTCATAGTCAATCCTAAACTTTAGACTTATTCCAGATTCATTTTAATTTTACACTTTATCCCTCAGACTTTCTCTATAAAGTTTAACATATTATTTTATATTTAACTAGTTTTGAAGCCCGTGCGTTGCACGGGTTGTTTTTTATTTTATTTTTTTGCAAATTTTTGGTTAACATTGTTGATTTTGTGTTGCTGTGATGAAATGAGATTTTTCAGTACTATTGTATTTACATACTTCCTCCGTTCTAATTCTATTGCAACAATTACCACTTTGGGTAGTTTCATCTATTAGGACTACTCCACTTTTGGTATAAAAAAAATGCAACTATAGTTGACAATATTGTCTTTAATGTTAATAAAACCATCATTAATTCTTACTCAAATTGTCTCATAAAGTTGCATTTACTTTATTAAGGAATTACTTATTCCCTCCTCTAGTTAATTAAAAAGGCACTTCTATGCTAAACTAATATTTATTTTTTTCATTTCTTTAAAACCCATGTCAAAAACCATTGTTTCTATAGAAAAAAAAACGGAGAAAGCATTTGTCATTATACTCTATATAGATTTGTTATCACGATATATAAATTTTATATTTTTTAATATTCAATTGAATATTGTAGCTAAGTCTATTATTAAATGGTATCGTCCCAATAATTGGTATGACTAACAATAAGCTAACACGGTTTTAACATGAAGAATGCCGAATGATACTTTAAGAAAGTAGGAGGGTAATAATTTAATAGATGCGGTGACGGAAAGAATAGAGTAAAATTTGAGTGTCGCAACAACTTCAACTTTTTAATATAAAGCACATAAATACTAATGCATATAAAATTAATGGAAGAAGGAAAGCCCAAAAAAGATCATAATGATGGTATCATGAATAAAATTAATTAAATATAAAACTAAACTTTACTAATAATTGAAAATACTATTTAAGAGAAAAAATACCTCTTTATCAATCATGACTATATCAAGACTTATCAAACTTCCCCTTTTAATGATCGTGACCTCAAATAGTCTAAAACCCGAACCTTATTTTTCCAATTAGGTTTTAGTAGAATTAAGTTCATGGAGAAAAGAATAAGATCAGACATATAGATATATGGAAAAGACAAACATAAATAATTATGTATACAGTAAATATTCTAGGAATAAAATAATTAGTCAATTGCATAATACCTCTGCAATGTCGTTGACAAACTTTCATTTGATTCTTCATGTAATGCCCCAGTAGTATGCTATACGTCGGTTCAAAATTGTAGATATGTATTTTTTATCTTTATATAACTCAATTTTTAAAAGTATGATTTGGAAAGATATAATATAATTGCTATTGTCACATATAATTTGCTATTTTTATAGTTTTTTATATGTATTTAAAATAAAAAAATATATATATAATATGTTATTGTTCATCTAAATAAATAAATTTTCATAAGTTGTAAAACTATATTATATATGGAACTTATTTCGAAGCATATTTCGAAAGACTCTCTAATGGTAAAGAAATTATAATATTGCGAATTTGTAGCAAAAATTATATTCAATACATAGTATAATAATTTAGGTTGTTTATTTAAAATCATATTGTAATAATCTTTACTTATCCAAAACACCTCATATGTGTTTATAACTATTTTGATCATAATTTTTAAAAAAAATTAAAAATTAAAAAAGAATGACATGGCATGCTTAGGTGGAGCTCTTCAAAATATTCTAAGGTTGTCTTTTATAATCAAACTCTAATTTTTTCATCATCCAAAACTCTAGTATATATGTAACTTTATCACTATAAAATTTAGTTTTTCTGTAATAACAAAGTTTCCTCGGTATATTTTGTTGCAATACTAAATTGTTTTGGTTCGGTTGAGTAAGGTTGAAGTAAAATACTATAATCACATATCGTACACTATACTTATAGCTTAATTATTATTATATTTATCTAAAAGAAAGACTAAAAAATGTTTTACCATTCATCTAATTAAATATATTTTCATGAGTTGTAAAACTATATTGTAAATGGTTCTCATTTTTGAAGCATATTTCAAGCACTCTCCAATGGTAAAAAATTATAATATTTTCAATTAGGTATCAACGATTAAATTCAATATACATAATATAATAATTTAGGTTTTTTATTCAAAACCAAACTCTAATTTCTCCTATTCGAAAATTCTTTTATGTATTTAAATATGTGTAGAATTTGATTAAAATTCTAGAGGATCTGGACTCGTAAGGCCGAGGTTTTAAAAGATTATATATATGTTTAAACTCGTAAATTGGACCTATGATAAAATGTTATAGTCACATATAGTACACTATAGTTATGGCTATTATTATATTTATCTAAAAGAAAGACTAAATAATGCCTTACCATTCATCTAGTTAAATATATTTTCATGAGTTGTAAAACTATATTGTAAATGGATCTTATTTTGAAGCATATTTCAAGCACTCTCAAATGGTAAAAAATTATAATGTTTTTGAATTAGGTAGCAAAAGTTATATTCAATTTACATAATATAATAATTTAGGTTGTTTAATTCAAAATGAAACTCTAATTTCTCGTTATGTAAAAACTCTAATTTTATGAGATGACAATCCTACGTGAGTACTGCTCTATTTCATAAGTTGTAGAACTATATTGTAAATGGATCTTATTTTGGAGCATATTTCGAGCTCTATCCAATGGAACAAAAATTATAATATTCCGAATTACGTAGCAAAAGTTATACACAATTTACATAAGATAATAATATATGTTTGTTCATTCAAAACAAAACTCTAATTTTAGCTTATCTAGAACTCCTTATGTGTATTTAAATCTAGGTAGAACTCTATTCTTTTAAAAGATAAAATAAAAATTTGATGACATGTCAATCCTACGTGGCGCGCTCTATGACCTCGAAATCTTGAGGAGCTCCCTATGCTCCCGAAAAGTTCCTCCTCTATATATATATATTAATTTATTTCAATTTTTTCTTTAACATTAGTTACATAAAATGTCATGAGGAATATATAGCTCAAATATTTACCAACTATTATATAATTAAAATGAAGATTTAATAATCCACATCTTTACCCCCATCTTCTTATAACGAGTCTCACATTTTAATTAACCTAATAATCATATTCAGAATTACCAATTGTAATGAAGCCTCTAAGAATATGATCTTTCAATTTTAATTCTTATTAGCAAATTAATTAACTCTTGATATTGGCCAATTACAAGAATCAAACTATTTAAACTTATCAATTGGAAATTGTAGGCGTGTTTTTATTTCGCCTATGCGGTGTGAGTGCGTATTTGACTACCCCATTGTTAAGGTTTTATTGAAAATGTTATCGAAGTCGTCAACAAGTCTTTAAAGGAAGACTTATAACCTAATTGGATATTGGGAAACCTTAGGGACAAATTAGGGAACTTATCCAATGTAGATTTCCCGTCTGACTCCATAGATGGTCAAAATGAACCAAAGATTGAATTCGGGGTAAGGGTACGAATATGATCATAATGAACCACGTTCGCCCATTGCTGGCCTCTACTAAATATCAATTCATGTCAAGTTTTATGCAATAGAATAACCAAATAATATTTTTCTTGGACCCTAAAAATATTAGTCTAGGTTAGTTCGGAAAACACATAAAAGACTATTTTTAGTGGCATATGTTATTAGGCAATCAAATTATAGGGAACCTAACAAGTTGTCCAAATTAATATGATTAATGTTAGAAACGGAGTTCTTTAGGTCTTGATTAACAAAAATAACATGTGGGTGATAAAAATAATAAATCATGCATAGAACAATCATATAATATGTATAGAACAATCATATAATATGTATAGAACAATCATATAATATGTATAGAACAATCGAGCAAGCATATAATAATGTATGAAAATAAATAAAAAGAAGGAAGGATTAGAATATACGGTATAACGATTTTATACAAAGATCTACATTATGAAATAAATGGTTAGTAACTTCATATAAAAATAGAATTTATTCGGGGACCTCGCGGGATTATACCGTGGCTTGAGTACGCGAGATTGAGTATGAATGTCGAAAGATTTGAATGTATGTATGAATATATGTGTTTGTATGTGTGAAAGTATGAGTTTTGTAGGGAGGTTTTGTAGAGAGGTTCGTAAATATATTCGTAGAGTTCGAGAAGTGTTTAAGTGTGAAAAACCGTCCTTTAATTCGGAAAAATCGAAGCTGTTTATAGGGAAAACGAATATGCGCTTCGCGCCCATCAGCGTCAGGCGCAGGATGACGTGTCCTCGCAAATCCACGTGTCGGGCGCGAGATTGGGTGCGCTGACGCAGCATGCCTAGTAGAAAGCGTACACATGGTACGGGCTTGGAAATAGATAAGAAAGAAAAAAATGTGTCTCACATAGAGAAGTGCGCTTGGCGCGGGACTACGGTATGACTCATAAGTCTACGTGGCGGTCTTGTGCGCTTGGCACCTTGTTGTGTGCTAGGCGCGCGCTCACGTGGCAAGACACGTGCGCTCGGCGCAAATTTGTGCGCTCAACGCAGTCTGTTGCGCTCGAGCACACCGTTAGTAGCGCTCTGCGCACCGCCTTGCCCTTTTGATACGTTTGACAACTTTTTGATAAAAATGCGTTTTAAAAGATTTTCTTTTTTATCTTTTTAACTCCGAAAATATGATTTTCACGGGATGATAAAAATCCGATTTTAATTATAAAAAATATCTTTGAAAATATTTATTTTATTGAAATAAAACAATTAATTGAGGCTTTTCAAAGTTGGGCTCAAAAGCCACAGTGAATTATCATGAATAATCAGGGGCTTTAAAAATAGGACTTCAATGCTTTTTGGAAATGGTTTTGGGTGGGCTTTTTCGGGCTGCTCTACCTGCTGGGTCGGTTTACGATTCAGGGTAGCCACGGTATGTGAAACATCCTGGGATCCTTAAAGGGGAGAGAGCGATTATGTCAAAAATCCACGCAAGCCCCACTTTGGGCGCTAAGTTTGGGGAAGCAGAAGAAGTCAAGTGTCTATCGGTGATCCGGGCAGGGAAAACAATTCGCGCTCTGGTTTTAGAATGTCTGATCTATATACGCGGGTCTCACAAAACAGCTCAAGTTGAGTATCTGGGGCCGATAACTACAGAGAAATGCAGGTTTGCAGAAGAAGATGTTGGCGGGAGAGGGTGCAAACAATTCGAGATAAAGGCCCGCCAAATGATGCAACTAAGTGCAAACTTAGACTCTCTAAGGATGCATGAGCCCTTAAGTATGGATTAAGGTTGTCGGCAAACCAAAGGAAGAGTAAACACGCTAATGCGAAGATCGGGGTTATGCGAGACTTTTCAGGAGTTAATGTAATGCAATGCAAGGTCAGGGTTTCTGCAGGCTAGGAGATGCAGATCTGTACGAATGACCAAGAATGATGGAGAATGATCGAGGAAGTAGATAGAGTGATGCGAGAAATAGAGAAGGGTGATTTCCCAGAAAACTATCATTTTGTAAATAATCGAGGTCAAAGTAGGCAGAATTAGCGGTTTCTGACTCTCCCGGAAGTTGGATTCGACTGGGAGGAACCACCACGTGCCCTGCGGAAGCCCTCCACTGCCGGGCCAGCTTGTCTTGGGTGAGGTAAATTCCCAGCCTTGATTTAAACGTAGTTGATCCAGTCTTGAGCGTTGGAGGGTTCTTAGTTGGGGACACTTCTTTGGGGAAGTCAGATTTAAGCAAAGTCAGGGCCTGGCCCAGAAGACCATGGGAGTATGGGAGAGAGAGTCGCTTGGGGAAAAGGGAGGGTTTGGATTGAAAAAATAAAAAGTTTAAATTTGTGGACTTAAATAGATGTGAGGTGGAAAAGGGCTTTAACGGGGCTGAGGTTCGGACTCAAGTCCGTAACAAAGGGATCTAAAAAAAGAGCCTCATGCTCTGAATTCTAGAAAGTCGAATCATTAGGCTTTGATTTATTTTATTTTATTGGAGCGGTCGGACCTAGGGATGAGGATTCCTACGATTCCTTGCGGAATCCGGACATTCGTATCGATTTCTTTTTCTTTTCTTTTCTTTTTCTGTGCCTTTCAACTTTTGCCTAGGCCCCCCTTTCGGGTTTTCAGCCTAGAGGGCTTGGAGCGTATCTACTTGAAAAAGAGGAGTTAGGGTTGATGAAAGGTTGAAAGGGATTAAGGCCTTTGGGGGTTTTGATGAAGGGTCAAATTGTTGGGCTGAGTCAGGATCATGGATTGGACTCTATATGGTTAAGGATTTTGATGAACCGAAGGGATTTGAATAGAGGGGTAAAACGTGTGCAAGCCCCCTAGCCTGACTACCATTTCTTGCCCTTTGGCTTTTTCTTTTTGCATTTTTTTCTTTTTGTCTTTGTCGCGTTTCCTTTGCTATTGCTTATTTTTTCGCGCCTGATTTTGCCACTCCACTTTTTGTTTTGCGGCATTGTTATTTTTGTAATGAGGCTTGCACACAAGTATCTGGTTTATTCTTGACGAATCGACACGACGCGGCAACTATAAGGTCTGACCATGGTGGGGTCAGAGAAGGGCATCCTGGGCTGACACTCTGAAGCTTGAATCCATCGCGGTACGGCTTAAGCGGTTGCCCAGTTACCTTCAAAATCATGGAGGTGGCTTCACTTTAGTTTCCACGGCTCCATGTGGAAACACTTTCCGACAATGAATGGCTAGATCCACCTAGAACGCGGTTTTCCCGGAAAGAGCGTGGCGGGGCTGAAGAAGCAAGGAGGACCTTTTTGCCCTCCAGACTCTTTTTTCTTATTATTACCTTGTCATGCCATGCCTTAGTCTTTGCTTTGTAAATTGCTGCGTTTTGATAAGCCACGTTCGTATCTCCTCCGGTTCTTGCGATATTTAGTCAGTTTCGATCGCGATCGGCTTCATCGAGCCCTGTTGAAGTTTTTAATGGCCCCGATATGCTTTGTGCACAGGCTTCCTAACTGGAAGGTGACAAGTTGCTTCCCAAACACGAATCCAGGTGTGGTGACATACCAATGGGGGTTTATGAAGCCGTCCTATGTGCCAGTAGTGCATCCTCTGATCGTAAGCTCCCGATCCTTCCTACTTGGATTCACTTAGTTTTCTCCAAGATTGATTTGATCTCGCGATTGGACACCTCCCTGGCCATTTGTTTGTGGATGGTAAGCCGTGGAGGTCTTGTGAGTCACATGATGCTTTTGACGCCTTACCTATGGTTCGATTGCAAGGACCGAGGTTCCTTTTTGTCACTAATCGAATGCCCTTGGAATTCCAAGCCACCAAAATATGTGAGATTTCACAAAAATACGCAACCACCTTAGCATCGTCGGTACGGAGTGGCCTTAGCCTCGACCCATTTTGATACATAGTCAGCCTTCTAAAAAGAATGTATATGGAAACCAAAAGGGTTAGGAAATGGCACAACAAAGTCGATGCCCGAGACATCGAGATATTTCACAGTCACAAGATCGAGGTTTTGTGGCATTTCATTTCTTTGGGAAATATTCCCGACTCTTTGACAATTATCGCACGACTTACGAAATGGAATGCATCTCTATTCAAACTAGGCCAATAAAAACCACAATCTAATACCTTTCGAGCAGTTCTTCTTGCTCCAAATGACCTCCACATGCATGGAATGACAAAGGTGAGAATCGATATTACCTCATTATCAGGGGAATGCACCTTCTAATCACTTGATCCGCACAATGTTTCCACAATATCGGATCGTCCCATACATAATGCTT
>CANSZD010002848.1:242500-276424 GCA_947648045.1 Beta corolliflora | reverse complement strand
GAAATATCCTTTTTTGTAGGATCTCAATTTGATAAATAGCTAAAATTTTGATGATATAATGTAGTAATGTACTTGTACAGTTAAAATGTCAAACTCAAGTGACACTTGAAATTTTGAAAATTTATGAAATGCTACAACTTTTGCATTTTAGAAGAAAAAAAACACTCAAATAGAATGTTAAATTCTTCACCACGAGATCTTCTGCATTCTCAGATAACCATTGCCAATGTCATGATGTATAATTTTGCAATACATACTCATTTATCAAGTGCTCCACTCAGGATAAATCGTCATACAGCTAATGAGAACAAGGTACTCAATTCAGGTCGTTAGCAACCACGAGGTATGGTGTGAAATCATGTCTTTCTCATGCAGTAAGTATACGTAATTTGGCAATGCACATGGACCTCCCAAGCCTAAACTCTTACAGACAGCAGTTGATGGTCTAAAGACACTTCTTTCAGCTTGATCCATAAAAGTTTGTGACGTGCTTCACTCACCAAATCAGTAGGAAGACACTACGTTTCAGAGTCCTGCACTTTAAACTTACACCTGCCGGTTCCAGCACAGACTGCACATTCCTCTACTTGTCCGGCCACATGGCTTAAGCAATAGTCAATTCTGTCCTTCACAACATCCTGCAACATCAAATATCGCAGCATAAAATCAGATACATTTTGCCTTACATGTCTTCCACTCTGAAAACTGATTTTAGCATGATCATCATCACAAGATGATAGGAGTCATATTACAACTCCGAAAAGTGAGAAGAATTCAGGTTCCATGACATATTTGCTGCAGTTCTTATCCAGGAAGTGTCAAATGATATAAGTTCACCTAATCCCTCAAAAAAGAACGGCAGGGAACCCCTCAAGAGCTCACTATTGGAATAGGGGTGAGGTTAATTGGGTGTAATGTGTAAATGAAGCAAAACACAATAGACAAGTATAGCCACCCCAAAGTTTCCAAAAGCAAACACAACCATAAAAATACAGGTTTGCAATGAAAGAAACAACTAAAACAGATATTATGTCTTACAAAAAGAACGCGAATATTACAAAAAGGGACGAAGTTCATACCACAAGCAACTCATGCAGACCCAGCGGTGCAGTGACAAGATAGTTGATACCAGGGTGCTCTAATGCAGCAGCACCTGCAAGCGCAGGGATATCCTGTAAACCAGCAATAGAAATCCATTTAAATTTTTGATGCTTGAAAGCTTCCATCAGAACCCAAGAGTGAAGAGCTATCCTTGCCTGGATCTACTATTCATTTGAAGAAATAGGATAAGTAATTCTAATGGAATGTCCTAGAGCAAATTGTAATGCCCTAGATCAATTTGGACTTTCAAAAGATAACAAGTATATAATTTTTGGTTGGAAAAGTTTACACTTCGGTATCCTTTTGCGGATAGGGGGGACTCCATAACCAAAATATACTGCCCTAGACAGACTGACATAGTCTTTTCTTACCTGATGCCAATGGCGTCCTGGAAAGAGGAAGAATGGGCTTATGATAACACGATTTGCCCCTTGCTGGACACATAAATCGAAAGCATCTTTTATAGATGGCTCTGCCAATTCCTGAACAATGAGAAAAGACGAAACATGGTTAGGAGTCAAGATGACAAGCTCAGTGTAAAACAGCAAAGTACCAGAATTAGAATAGAGAAATGCATGTACAATTAACAAGCAAACTTAATTCTAAAGTTGGGTGTAGATATTAATGAATAGCGAATTTCATTGACATTTCTAAGTGGTGACTAAGTATCAGTCCGCCATATTCCTCAACACACAGGAAAGCCAATGAGATGTTAGCTGCCAAGTCCACTCAGCAATTTCATCTCCATTTGCAATATAAATTGCATAACAATGTAATAATTAACAAGGTAATTACCATATGAGCAGGCTCAACAATGGGGTATCCAGTTCTGCTTTTAAACATTAGCACAAATTCATCTGCAGTATATGAGTAAGCACACTTATATAATGAACTAGAGAATAAAAATAGTTGCAACAATAGCACCCCCTCCCTTTTAAAGGATACATGTACAAAAAAAAAAACCTAGAAGGCATTACTCAGTAAGATATTAGACTCTTTCCGGCGAGATCCGTGATCCACGATAATCACACCATCCTTCTGACCCACACCAAAGGCACCCTCATGCACGCTTTTCTGATCCATAGGAAAGCACAAGCTTGGTGACAGGCGCTTAAGTTGAATACTTTTTGGTGGTTTAAAAAATCGAGGTGCAACTTCTGTACGACTTCCTTTTGCTGTTGGTAAAGACACCGGGCTGACCACCACAGAAGAAATAAAACAAGGTGATAAGAAAGTGAAAATCATTTGGATAGGAAATGAAGAGTGGCTATGGTAAAGAGTCTCAAAACTTAATACCTTTGAAGGTAAACCCACTGGTTACAGGATAATAACTTTAATGACATTTAAGCTGCTGTTAATCCTGCTTATCATTTATTCATCAGCTGGGAAGAGAAAAAGAATATATAACATCAAACTTAGATAACTCCCTAGAAGAGATGCCAACCACTATTTAGCCAGCAAATAAAACAATATTCTGGTACAAGCTCAACAGGATCAAATTAATTAGTTCAATACCAACCCTAAGTTCAATGGGAATGAGGCAACTATCCTCTTAAACCTTGTAAATACCAAGGTGTCACGTCCAATTTACTCAAAGACACCAACCGCATCAATGAGAACATTCACATATAGATAACCAAGTGGCAGTGATTAAAGCACAAAAATCACCACAAATCAGAATGAGAAGAAGAATATGATAAAGCAAAATATAGCATATCATTAACTCCAATATTTTTTTACTCAGCAGGTAAGAGATCAAAGATCAATTCAATCCACAGTCCACTATGCAGTTCATCAATCGCAAAAAACACCAAAAGGATACGCAAGTCAATGTAAACAAGAAATTGGACAGGACACGACGATACTTCCACTCACATGGTCACACCACACCCACCCGGCCACCCCCACCAAACCTCCCCCCCCCAAAAAAAAAAAAAAAAAAAAAAGAAAGGACCCAAAATCATGATCCTAATAGAAAAGCCAGTGCTTTCCCTCCTAATAACTCTAGAGTCTAGCTCAATTTGGCACACATCCGAACCTATTTCCGTCAATCATATGCAACACAAAACCTACCCTCCATATTCCATACAAAACATCAATAATATCAAAAATTTCACATCTTACCCAAAAACGGGGACATAAAAGGAACGCTCATTGATAGGTTTCCCTATTTCTACAACAATTGCAGCATTTTGAGCAACAAAACTCAAGAAGGTTGTCCTTCCAACGCGCACCTTCCCTGAGAAACTTAGGTTTAAAACACTAGTACAATCCCTAAATCAAAAGCTTAATCTGTAAGACTGTAACAATTGCGGGCGTAAGTACAATTTGCAAGTACATTTCTTCTCTTTGGTGATCCATCTACCAAAGTAAGTTCATCATTTAAATTAACACACATCATTCTTTAGGTCTCCTCTAATCTACTGTACCTATTCCCACAATTGAAATTGACCTACAATTAGCAGTATAGTTGGAATTAGGAGGTCTACTATGAACACCCAGTGATCAATAAGAGATCAATATATCAAAAAAGTTATCGAATTTGAAGATTAACACCATTAAAAGCTAAACCTTTCAGTATCAAATAGCGGGTAATTCGTATTATATCCCACAGTACACATGTCTTCAACTTTGCACTATAACAATACAAATTTCACAATTGGGTTTCTTCAATAATTAAGAAAATTTAACATGAACTTGTAATTAAGGAGAATAGGAGATGGGATGATTTCTACAATTAAAACGACACACGCAAAAAAAAAAAAAAGACAAATAGATAGAAATGTACTCACAGAAGATAAAATTCTGAGAAATATTATGCTACGGAAAATTGTAGGCTATCTTTCTTCACAAATTCTTGGCCAAGGATGGACCGATAATTTCAGGCAGATTGTATCATGCGAAGAATAGCACTTCTTTAGTGTGTTTGTCTGTTCGAATCCTCCAGCTCCAACTAGCTTTAGGCCGGTTCTCCACGGCTTATTTTCAATTCAGTTCAATTTAATTCGGTTCGCTTGTTGGTTCACAGAATCGGGCTTCAAATCGTTCCGCTTCTATTCGGTTCAAATCGCTTCGCCTATTCGGCTCAAATCGGTTCATTCAATTCCTAAATTATTATTAATACTATTAGTTATAATTTAGTTTAGTTCAGTTCAGTTACAATCAATTCAGTTCAGTTCAATTCCTAAATTATTATTAATACTATTAGTTATAATTTAGTTTAGTTCAGTTCAGTTCAGTTGTTTTATCCCGAAGAGAACAGACCCTTAGTGTTTAACTTATTATTCACTTTTATGTTTTCATTTTAGTGAACCTCTTATGTACATTTAGCTTGTTATCCATGTACATGTGTGTAGTGGTGTCAGAAACAGACCTGACCGCTGGGTCAACCTGATTCTGACCTGACTTGAACCTAGTTCGACCTGTGAGGATCAGTCTCCAGACCTGATTGAAACCTGACTTGGGATTACTCAGACCTGACCGGCACCTGGCAAGATTATATGCTGACCTGACCAGACAAACCTGCATTCAAACTCGAACCCGACCGTACTCAACCAGATATTACTAAAATTCAATTATTTTTTATATCCATAAAATCATTTAAATATATAAATTTATAAATTTTCTTACATTTAATAATTAATTAAATAAAATAATAAATTACATTTAATTTAAGAGTTAAACTTTAAATATCATGTACTTGTTTATATTTTCTATAATTACCTAATGTCCTCATTTTTAAATAATATTAAAAAATATCTTATTAAACCCTATACTCCAAATTTATTATCCCATTTTAATATTCTACTAAATTTTCCTCATTTTTTCTACCAAATATTCTACCAAATTATCCCATTTTAATATTCTACCAAATAATATCTCAAATTCTCGTAACACTATACTAAACAATAACATATGAGCTTATAAAAAATTTGCAATTATAATAATTTATACAAAAAATCAAGATTTAGTGAAATTACATAAAAATCACACAAAAAGAATAAATGTGGAATTATATGAAATTACACAAAAGTCAATAAATCTGGGGACAAAATTGAACGATATTACACAAAAACAAAATTAATCAACACAAAAATTAACAAATTAAACTAAAAAATGGAAAAAAAATCTTGAACGAAAACTAGATCTGGCCGGAATCGAGAGACGGCGTTTGAGAAGAGAATCAAATTGCTGTTGGCGGTGGTGAGGAGGTGACGAAGAAGGTGATGAGGATGTGACGAAAAAAAAATGCAATTACGACGACGAGCGAAGATCCACGATGACGAGCGAAGATCGACGGCGACGAGCGAAGATCGACGGCGACGAGCGAAGATCGACGAAGGATGGAGTGGGAGGGGGTAGTGCCGTGGGGTGGTTGAGAGTGTGGCGAGAGAGGAATGGGTGGTTGAGGGGGTGGTAGACTGAGGAGAGAGAATGACAGAAGGAATAGGAGGTGGTTGGATGAGAGAGGGATGGGGATTAGGGTTTTAGAAATGAGAGATGGAAGAGAGAAGGGAAATCAGAAATGGGAGATGGGTTTGAGTCTTTGAGAGATTGATGGTTAGATTTTGATCCTTCTCAAATCAAGGGTTCTAATTCATGATCCATGACATTAATCTTTGGCCAATAGGAAAAGAGAATGATCTAACACATGGATTAATGACCTAGAACACATGATTGATAATCTTATATTCTTATAAGTTATAATCTTACTAATTATTGTCTTGGTTTAGTAACTTACTAACTTTAATTTGAAATTTTGGTTATTTTTATTGAAATTATTATGATTAGTATTTAAGCCATAACTATCATTTATTAATTAGCATAATATTATTATTATTATTATTATTATTTAATTAGAGTTTTGAATTGAGTTTCTAAATTTTAATTAGACTCCATACTTATGGCGTTACTTATACAACTATCATCAGTCTATTACTCAATTAAGTAATAGTATAATTATATTTATTAAAGTGAACTTATATGTAATGTTACATTGACTTTGATTATCGACTTACAATGATACATTCATTGATCTCGTCCGATAACAACTTGTTTCAATCCAAATACATGTTTTAGTTTCAAAATGCATTTTATAGTTTGTTTATACTTTATCATATATAGTCACAACATAATACATATATATCACGTTATATATGTTTGTTATTGTTATATCGTACTAACATATATAAGCCTACTGATAAAATAGTTTCTTTATAGTCACATATATATAAGCCTACTGATAAAATAGTTTATTTATAGTCACGTATATATACAAAGTTAAGAGAAGACCATAAATACTATACTAGTATTAAACTATAGTATAACATAAAAACAATTAACTTAAATAATCTTATAACTTATAAAGATAAGGGAGTGTTATAGTTGTTAATCTTATACTAGTATTAAACTATATGGTTGTTAACAAGTTACTATTTAGTAACTAGTAAGTACTTGTTAACTATTTTACTTAACTTATGGTTGTTACTTGTTAACAGTTAACTTATTTTAATAAGTTATGGTTAGCTTTTATAGGGGATAATGATTTGGGGGTGTAATTTATTATTATTATTATTGTGCAACATATGAACCCTCGTTATATATAATCACTTAGGCCTCATATGAACCGTCGTTGTAAACATATGAATGTATGATTGTCATTTGTTATAGTATTATAACATATTAAGAGTCGTTATACTAATTTATAATCAATAGAGTATTAGATTGGTTTTACAATTATTTTGATATCAATCTTATATTAAAATGATTCAACATATTAGTATTTATATTGTTATTGTTAGTATTCCTGTTCTTATTTGTATTACTATTGCTATTGTTAGCCTTGTTACTATTACTGTTATTATTTGTATTTTTACCTATTATCATTGTCGCTTTATGTTTATTAGTATAATTATTCTCATTACCATCATAGCTATTTACAAACTTATATATCAATCATAATGCTTATAATAATAAATCATTTATATAAAGTTTGGAATTGATCGTCTACTCGTTATTATTGTCGTTGGTTATAATATATAATATTAAAACATATGAAGAGTCGTTCTACTCCTTTACTCATTAGAGTGGTTTTACACAGTTGATTATTCGAAATAAGAGTTGACTAAGAGAATACACTAAACATCACGGTAATCAATATAGTGTTTTTATTGGTTTTTCGTTGTCATCCATATATTTATCGCACACACACATATGTATACATATGTCGATCTTAATACTTTTATTAATATGATTCGTTTACAAAATCCATAACAAAATCAAGATGGCCCGATCAGGAGTTACCCGAAGTTGAATTGACGTTCAATAGCGAATGGACCCGATGTTTCACAATGATCGAACTAAGGTCATTACTAAATACGACCTGCGCAAACTCGGCAAAAAAAATGTCAATGGGCGATCATACCCGGGAATGGATCGACTTGCAAATGGAACGCTCGGACTCCGTCCCAAGACCCGGAATCCAATGATTTAAATGTGTTCGACCCAGTTGAACAAAACCTGACCAATCATGACCTAGGGCACTGACAATCATAATCCTGACCTGTCCGGGTCTGACCTGGTTCGCCGTGGGTATACCCAGAACCTGTTTTGACACCACTACATGTGTGTACCATGTTCTATGTACTAGCTTATACACCATCTAAGCTTGCTTTGAGTTTTAGGGTGTATTTAACTTATAAAATAAGTTTCAGGTCCAATAATTATAAGTTAAGATCAGGTGTAACAGTCTAACAGGTTTGATAAGGTCTAACACAACACTCAAAATAAGTTCCAATAAGAGTTAGTTAAGTCTAAATCTAATAAGTTCAGTTCAGGTTTTTTCAGGTGAAGAAAACACACTTTTAATATGCGTGTCAACTAGATATTTAAAAGGCGTTCCTTTTCATGAAATTCTGTCACATGAATGTCTCAACTAAATATTTAAAAGACGTCCCTATTCAAGAAATTCTGTCACATGATTCCTCCACCCTAGCAATGAAATGATGAGATATGGCGTCACCTTTTATTTTTGCAATCACTTTGACATTTTTGTTCACCTTTCAAAATACTTATGGGATGATAATGATGCCTAGAACCTTTTTTTTTTTTTTTTTTTTTGAAAGGTGATGCCTAGAACCTCAAAATTCTGATTTTTGTAAATGTTTGAACTACTAAGTCAATTACTAAAGTAATAAAGTTTAATGTAGATCGTTATTTGTATAAAGTACATTATAATATAAAGGGCAAAAAGTGAATAAAAAATTATGACATTATTGCCTCTATAACCAGCCCTCCACCTATTTTTAAACTTCATGTTTTCCCAATATTATCATCGCCTTTACATGTTGCCAGCCTCTATTATTCCATCTATCGTAGGTTTTGATTATATCATCAAAGCCTAATTTATTATTTCCCCGCTTATTTTTTTTTCACATTTTGGCATGACTAACATTCCGTGCATTGCATGATATCAAAAACTAGTTAGTTCACATAAACTGAAGTTTATATAAGGGCTACCCAAATATTGTTAAAAAATGTATTGCCCACTTTAAGTTCGAAACTTGAAACAATATGGAGTATCATTCACGTAGGTTCGGGTACATGGTCTTGGGGCCTGTTCTCCCCAACTTATTTTCCGTTCAGTTGCAATCAGTTCAATTCAGTTCCTTTCCTAAATTATTATCATTACTATTAGTTATAATTTAATTCAGTTCAGTTCAGTTGTTTTATGCCGAAGAGAACAGGTACTTGGTCTAAAATTAAACTAGTTTGTGGTTTTTCTCTTGTGGAAACCGCTAACTAAGGGCTTTTTTTTTATCTCGTGTGGACTAGGTTATTTTACCTTCAACTTCTACAGTACTTTGGGAGACTAAAGAGATGTAGATCCATAAACAGACTCAGGACCTTACTGTGAGTCTACTGCAACTGAATCTGCAGCGGAAGTGCTATCCACCAAAGAATGCAATTTTTTGCCACAAACCAATGCTATGATTGTGGGATCTACGTCATGCTATGGCTACAACAATTTCCTCACTTCATAATATGGGCTAGCAATGGCCACTTTTGAGCATCTCAAATGACAAAGCAAGGTGAAGGCATCACAACTCACAAGTAATCGCTAACACAAACCACAACCAATATCATACAAAATGTTACGTGGTACAGGCCTGCACGGCATAATACAACATTAGTGGACTTCTTTAACAAAATAGAAGCGAACTACATTTACGTATCCGTTCCATGTTGTAAAAAATACGTATTCCAAGTAACACAATTAGTATAGTTGGCCAATTAACCCGTTGCTCGGAGCTATGAACCGTGCATGCTGCTTCTAGGATCGGAACTGAGACACACGTTCGCTTTCATTTTGCTGACTTCTCTTTAAGCAAGAAACTTAGACGAAACAAGATGCTGGTCTACTGTGCAGCAATGAATCAAACATGTGTATCATCATGTATGAAAAGCAGATTACCAAAGTATGTATCATGTATATATAGTATATAGAAATTGAGCATCGTCTCTAAATGTTCCCGAGTACACCTAACTCCAGGTGTACCCAAGGTTATTTTGACTGCACATTTGGGGGCTTTGTTATTGCTCATTTGGTGCCATCCATATGAGCAAGTTCTAGGTGAACCTCGGAATATCTAAGAATCTGTACAGACTGCATGACATGTGGCCCACAACACAAGTAAGACAGCTTTAACAGCAAGAAACAGCAGTGTAGGCTACTTTCAAACTTCAGACAAGTGATATCCCAGTGTTGAAATTAAAAGAAAATTGAATATGTTGTTGTTAATGTATGCCTTGATTTTCGGTTCGAAGACGAAGAAGGAGAGAGGCTCGAAGCATCAGCACGGACGAGCGCAGCCGAGCCCGGCCACGAGGAAGCAGCCCGGGCGGGCGGTGGATGGCCCGGGCGGGCAATTGATAAGCTCGGGCGGGCCCTGCCGTTTTCCTACATTATGCCTTCGAGGCAGATTATCTTGGTAAAACCTGCACCGGGCGGGCAGGTGTTGGGCCCGGGCGGGCTGTCTGGCCCGGGCAGGCGCCCGGCCGGGCAGCTTGCCTTGTTTCGGGATTTTGCGATTTAATCCGGTTTTTTCCGGGATTTAATGTTTTGGGTTTTGGGTCATTTTGTAACCTTTAGGATGTGATATATAAGGCACCTAAAGTCATTTAGAACCCTAAGATTCAAATTAGCCACAAAATATAACTCTCTCTCTCTTCTCCTCTCTCTCTTCTTCTCCATTGTAATTCCTCCATTAGAGAGGCTAAAGAAAACACCAAGGTTCTTGCTTGTGGATGTAGGTCAAGGTTGACCGAACCACGTTAAATCTTTGTCTCTCTTTATTGCTTACTTTTCTCACTTAAAGTTTACAACTTTGCATTTATTGTTGAACTTGAAATTAACTAGCAAACCCTAGGTTCTAGAAATTGCATTTATTGCTAACAATTGGTATCAAGAGCTTAAGGTTTGGGAGGTTTCTAGTTGATTTCTTTGAAGAATATGTCAACAATGAAGCTTGATATTGAGAAGTTTGATAGGTCCATCAACTTTGGACTATGGCAAGTGAAGATGAAGGCAATCTTGATTCAAAATGGTGTTCACAAGGCTCTAGAGGGCAAGGTGAAGAAGCCTACTACTATGACCGAAGAGAAATGGGAAGAAGTGGATTTGAAGGCCTTATCGGCTATACAACTTTGCCTCTCGAATGAAGTATTGAGGGAAGTTGCTAAGGAGGATTCCGCGGCGGGTCTATGGTTGAAGTTGGAGTCTCTTTACATGGCAAAGAGTGTCACCAACCGACTTCTACTCAAGAGTAGATTAATTGTATGACCTTCAACTTGAGGAAGGTAATTCTCTTAAGTCTCATATTGATGAGTTTTATTCTATTGTGATGGATCTTCAAAATATTGATGTGACTTTGGATGATGAAGATTTGGCTATTTGGTTGTTGTGTTCATTACCATCTTCATACAAGCATTTTAGGGAAACTATCTTGTATGGTAGAGATGATTTGAGTATTGATGATGTTAGGGATGCTTTGAAACAAAGGGAGTTGATTGATAATCAATTGACATCTAAATCATCAAACTCTAGTGATGGCTTGTTTGTTAGGGGTAGATCAAATGATGTTGCATCTACTAGTCAAGGTGGTAATGGTGGTAAGAATAGGTGGCGTTCTAAGTCAAAGAAGCCCAATTCTAATAAGCACAAGACTTGTAATTATTGTCATCTAAAGGGGCACATTAAGTCTGAATGCTATAAGTTGAAAAACAAGCAATCGGGGGATAGTAAGCCCGGGAAAGGCAAGGAACCCATGAACTCCGCCGATGTAAGCTATGTTGATTCCGATGGCGAAAGTGGAGCTTTGGTTGTTACTCATGATAGGCTCAAGAGCAAGAGTGAATGGATAATGGACTCGGGATATTCTTTTCATGTGACACCCTACAAAGACATGTTCACCTCATATGAGGAGTATAATGGAGGCACGGTCACCATGGGTAACAATGCAACTTGCAAGGTGATTGGCATAGGGTCCGGTGGATATCAAGATGTTTGATGGCACGGTTAGAACATTGTCCAAAGTCCGCCATGTTCGGAAATGAAGAAGAACTTGATCTCTCTTGGTACTCTTGACAACAATGGGTGTAAGTACATAGCGGAAGGTGGAGTATTGAAGGTTATTAGGGGTGCACTTGTGTTGATGAAGGGTATTAAAAGGGGAAGCTTGTATGTACTACAAGGTTCCATGGTTAGTGGTTCGGTAAATGTCTCCACCGCCACTATGAGTGACGATGATACCAAGCTTTGGCATTTGAGGCTTGGTCATATGGGAGAGCAAGGAATGTCCGAACTTTGCAAGCAAGGATTGCTAGATAATGTGAAGCTAGGCAACCTTGACTTTTGTGAGCATTGTGTGTTTGGTAAACACAAGCGGGTTAGCTTCAAGCCCGCAATACACAACACCAAAGGACCTCTTGATTACATCCATTCGGATTTGTGGGGTTCCTCTAGGAAGACTTCTTTGGGTGGTTGTAGTTACTTGCTCACAATAATTGATGATTTCTCTAGGAAGGTGTGGTCGTTCTTTCTCAAGCACAAGGATGGTGTGTTTGATGTGTTTCTTCAATGGAAGACTATGATTGAGAAGAAGACCGACAAGAAGATCAAGGTTTTGAGAACCGACAATGGCCTAGAGTTTGTTAAAAAGAAGTTCACTAAGTATTGCCTTGATGAAGGCATTGTTCGTCATAGAACTTGTGTTGGGAGGCCTCAACAAAACGGTGTTGCGGAGAGGATGAATAGGACTCTCCTAGAGAGGGCAAGATGTATGCTCTCCCAAGCCAAGTTAGGGAAGATCTTTTGGGGCCGAAGCGGTTGCAACGGCATGCTATTTGGTGAACCGGTCTCCTCACTCCGCCCTTAACTTTAAATCTCCTCAAGAGGTATGGTTCGGAACTCCTTGTGATTATTCTAATTTGAAAGTTTTTGGTTGTCCGGCCTACATTCATGTAAATGAGGATAAACTTGAACCTAGAGCTAGAAAATGTGTATTTGTTGGCTATGGTTTGGGGGTTAAGGGATATAGAGTTTGGTGTGAAAAATCTAGGAGGGTAATAACTTCTAGAGATGTTGTGTTTGATGAATCATGTATGATCACTCCGGAGAAGGAGCTTGCTATTTGTAATGATGTAGGTTCATCTCATGACACCGAGGAGAAGGTGGAGCTTGAAAGTGCTTCACATGATGATGCTCTCACCCAAGAGAGGCATGTTGAGGGTTCACCACAAACCCAACGCAAGACACTTGCTAGTGAGAGACAAAGAAGGCAAATCAAGCCTCCTCAAAGATATGTTGAGGAGTGTGACTATGTGCAATATGCTCTCACCGTGGTAAATGAGGTAGAGACCTTTGATGATCCATGCTCCTACAAGGAAGCAATGTCTCTACCCGATTCAAGCAAGTGGTTGTTGGCAATGAAGCAAGAAATGGAGTCTTTGCACAAGAACAATACTTGGGAGTTAGTTGTTGCACCTAAGAAGAAGAAGATCGTTGGGTGTAAATGGGTGTACAAGAGAAAAGAGGGTACACCAGATTCGGGAGGTCCCGTCTACAAGGCAAGAGTTGTGGCAAGGGGTTTCACTCAAATTGAGGGTGTTCATTTTCATGAAGTTTTCTCACCGGTTGTGAAGCACTCGTCCATTAGAGTTTTGCTTTCCTTGGTAGCTATGGAAGACTTGGAGCTACACCAACTTGATGTTAAGACCGCTTTCCTCCATGGGGACTTGGAGGAGGAAATCTACATGAAGCAACCGGAAGGTTTTGAGGTTGAAGGGAAAGAAGAGCATGTGTGCCGTTTGGTAAAGTCATTGTATGGGTTGAAGCAATCTCCTAGGCAATTGTATAGGCGATTTGATTCGTTTATGTTGGCTCATGAGTTCACAAGAAGCTCCTATGATAGTTGTGTCTACTACAAAGAGCTAGTAAGTGGTTCCTTCATTTACCTTTTGCTTTATGTTGATGATATGTTGGTTGCTTGCAAGCATTTGATTGAGGTCAACAATTTGAAGAAGTTGTTGAGTAGTGAGTTTGATATGAAGAATCTTGGTGAAGCCAAGAAGATACTTGGGATGGAGATTTGGAGAGATCGATCTAAGGGGGCGTTGTACCTTAGCCAAAGGAGGTACATTGAGAAGGTTCTTAAGAGATTCTCAATGAGCAATGCAAAGCCCGTTTCTACTCCTCTCGGTTCTCACTTCAAGCTCTCAAAGGAGCTTTGTCCTCAATCCGAAGAAGAAGAAAGGGCCATGGTTCACATCCCCTATACTAGTGCCGTTGGGAGTGTGATATATGCCATGGTATGTTCTAGGTCGGACATTGCTCAAGTGGTGAGCATGGTGAGCCGTTATATGTCAAGGCCCGGGAAAGGGCATTGGGTAGCTTTGAAATGGCTTCTAAGGTACTTGAAGGGTACCTCACACATTTGTTTGGAGTTTGGCCAAGATGCAAATGGTGTGATTGGGTATTGTGATTCGGATTATGGTGGAGACTTGGATGATCGGAAATCAACTTCGGGTTATGTGTTTACCTTGGGAGGTACGGCCGTGAGTTGGCAATCTTCGCTACAAGATGTTGTAGCTCTTTCAACTACGGAAGCAGAGTTCATGGCAATTACCGAGGCATTCAAGGAGACAAAGTGGCTCAAAGGTTTGGTTGGGGAGATTAGCTCGTGTTCTAAGGAGGTGTCCGTATTTTGTGATAGCCAAAGTGCCATTCACTTGGCTAAGAACCAAAACACGTTCCATAGAAGAACGAAGCATATTGATGTGAAGTACAACTTCATCCGGAATGTCATTGATAAGAAAGAGTTGACATTGATGAAGATTCGTACCGAGGAAAACCCCTCCGACATGTTGACAAAGCTTTTGCCAACCACTAAGTTCACCTTGTGTGTGAACTTGGTAGGTCTCTCCTCTTGTTTGTTGTAGGCCCCTATGGGGTAGAGCTTTGGAGTTTGATTAGTGTGTTTGGTGTTATTGGAGGTGTTTGGAGAAATTCAAGTTAAGGTGGAGAATTGTTAATGTATGCCTTGATTTTCGGTTCGAAGACGAAGAAGGAGAGAGGCTCGAAGCATCAGCACGGACGAGCGCAGCCGAGCCCGGCCACGAGGAAGCAGTCCGGGTGGGCGGTGGATGGCCCGGGCGGGCAGTGTAGCCCGGGCGGGCAATTGATAAGCTCGGGCGGGCCCTGTCGGTTTCCTACATTCTACCTTCGAGGCAGATTGTCTTGGTAAAACCTGTACCGGGCGGGCAGGTGTTGGGCCCGGGCAGGCGCCCGGCCGGGCAGCTTGCCCTGTTTCGGGATTTTGCAATTTAATCCAGTTTTTTCCGGGATTTAATGTTTTGGGTTTTGGGTCATTTTGTAACCTTTAGGATGTCATATATAAGGCATCTAAAGTCATTTAGAACCCTAAGATTCAAATTAGCCACAAAATATAACTCTCTCTCTCTCCTCCTCTCTCTCTTCTTCTCCATTGTAATTCCTCCATTAGAGAGGCTAAAGAAAACTCCAAGGTTCTTGCTTGTGGATGTAGGTCAAGGTTGACCGAACCACGTTAAATCTTTGTCTCTCTTTATTGCTTACTTTTCTCACTTAAAGTTTACAACTTTGCATTTATTGTTGAACTTGAAATTAACTAGCAAACCCTAGGTCCTAGAAATTGCATTTATTGCTAACAATTGCAAAACTTTGAGCTTCTTTCCTTTCTGTTGTGTGGTCGAATGATTCTATATTTCAAATCAAATAATGATACTGTGGTTCTTACTCAGATTTCGTTTTAATCAGAATAAGAAATGTAATACAACAAAACAAATATCAGAAACATATAACCTCTAAATTTCTAAAACGACTATGTACTTATACAACAGAAGCAACATCTACTTCTTGTAGATTGGCGGATTTGCTAACCACTTTGCACGAAATCCAGTCCCTTGACAATCGCTACATTGAGTTGAACCCTACAGAAAATCAAGTCACAAAAGAACACTCATTTAATCTTATGCTAGAGAGTGTAATAAGTTAATGTATATCGTAGAAGTAACTGAGTATATAAGAAGGCAAGTTACAATTTGCATACCTCTCCAGCACATATGACACAAGTAGTGTTTCTGGATGGAACTTCACATAGCATGTTATCACCGATAATGAAGAAACCTGTACCTGCACACCATTTGCATTCGACATGCCCATTCGAGCAGCAAGAAGAGCAAGCAATAGGGGTAGGTTGCTGCACACATTGACATTCAAGATGTTAGAACAACGATGAAGCAAATAGTAACATTGATGTTAGAAAGATGAGTTTAGGTAAGACTACTCAAGTTCAATTCTAACTCGTATTAGTGCAGATGGGTGTAGCAGAGATGCCTATATTGACATATATGTGCATGAATGCACATTGAAGATGTTATAAAGATGAGATCAGGTAAGACTACTCAAGTTCAATTCCAAATCAACTGGGTGAAGATGGGTGTAGCGATGATGCCTATATTGACATAAATTTGTAGGAACACCCTAAGAGATAGAAGTCGAAATGAGCATATATTCACAGGAAGATTGAGGTTGCATTTACTGACGAAAAGATACAGGAAAGCCGACTACCTTATGGGGATTTTAAAAGAAACCAAAGGACTTAAAGGAGGCCAAAGATGACTTGGATGGCAGAAATTAAGGACATGAACAAAACAGGATTACAGGAGCATAGAGCACTAGATACAACAATAGAAGTGAACAGATATCTCCGGATGATCATAGAATATGTACTCTTGCTTCATACAGCCAACCCCATCTTTTGGAATCAAGGCTTTAACATTCTTGTTCTATAAGTTTCAAGATGTTTCAAATGCGCGTTTTTCAGTTGGAAAAAAGGAAGCCTAATCAAGCTATAAGATGTGAAAACCCTCCTACGGAACCATATTCCTAAGAATCCTGGTTAGAACAGCTAGCATATAAGCCTAGGATAATCTATAGAGGTATTCTCTAGCTCATTATAGTCACATTTACATTTAGCATCATCTAAACTCATCCATGTTCCATGACCAAATATTACCCAAAATTAACACCCATTCCACAACTTCAAACCAAAATCAACATTTCCATCCATCAAAATTTGCCTAAAGTAATAATTTCACAATCAATTGACCAGTATAAGTTATATAAATAAAGAAACACTCCAATTCAATCAATTTGCATTTTGCAGCACAAAACAACCCAACAAAATTATACTCAATTATGCACAAATAATCTAATCCTTCAAGTACATTAGTACGATAAAGGGTAATTTAAACAAAATCACATAGAATTGTAAACTATTCTCAACTACAATAAAAACATAATCTTTCAGCAGGGTATATTCAGAAGTAAAGACTTAAACTTTGTTATTAATAAAAAAAATGGCTCAAAATGGGAAATTTGGAGAAAAGTTTAACAAAATAATTACCTGAGTAATTAACCAGGCTTGTTCAATGCGCTTGGCGAAATTTGAGGAGTTATCTGATGAAGAACCCACCATAGAAGCTTGGACCTTGAAATTAAACTTCTGACGAATCAAACGTGAAACGACGACGTTTTGGGCTCTTCTTAGAGGAATTATTGCAGAATTCCTCTTTGTAATATTAATGGGTTCGATCCAAATTGAAGGTTTATGACACAAACAACAAGACATGGTGCTCAGAAAAGATTTCTTCAGAGAAAAAAAAATGGCAAGGATTTTTATGAATTTTGACGCAATATTTTGGTTTCCAAATACTAATTTTTTTGGTATTGGTGATTTTTGTTGTTGTTTTTTTTTTCTTCTTCTTTTGTGGGCGTAAAATCTTGTACGCAAAGTACTTGCTTTGGCGGCCTATGTGTTCTTCTTCTACAATAAACAAGGAAACAACGCGGAACACGAAATCAGAAATATTCGTGTTATTACGAGTTTCAATTGTGGTCGGTTTACTTTTAATCGTTTGAATTTTTATTTGTTTCATAGCATGATTTTTGATTACTTTTCTTTTAAGATGGCATACTAGAAAAATGTTCGCGTGATCCTAAGGGTGGAGAGAGAATATGAGATTAAATTTAATTTTTTTAGAGAGAGAAAATGTCTCCACAATTATTGCATTAATCATATGTTTCCCTATCTCTCATGAGAGTTACCAACCCTTGGAGTCGCTCTATCATTGTCCGGCTAATTAAAGGTTATAAATGTATAATGTGATTTTGTTGGTTAACTACGGGTAAAAGAACATTTTTGAGAAAACTTCTTAAAATTGAGAATATTCTCAAATAATCAGACGTTCAGACTTCTACAAGTACACCAACTATATATTGACCTGGTACTCATAATACTTTAAACTTTTTCAAATATATCATTAGTGATTATCTAAAATGAATTTTAATAAATTTTCGGAGTTCGCTATTGAATCTTGATCAATCGGGTAGATATATAACATTACAATTTACAACATCTCCTTTTTTTTGAAGAGTATCATTGGCTGACTTTAAGAAAATTAAATGTGGAGATTTTCATTATATAAAACAATTATAGATGTCTTATATATATAATATTCCCTTCGTGCTCTAAATATCTTCATATTTGTTATACTAACATAAACTAAGGTAAATAGGACATAAGTTGTGAAAATGAGTTCTTTTTGTTTATTTAAATAAGAGAGAAAATTTGGTTATAACATGATATAGAATTATGTGATATCAACAATATAGTAAAAAAGTGAGGAAATCGAACAAAACTTTACCAAATAAGTTATAAAGTAAAAGTAGGAAGATTTTTTGGAGACAAACTTAAACTGTATATAAGATGTTCTAAAATGAATTCAGGAAATACTCGCAAATAAAAAGAGTATTCCTACATGCGATGATGAGAAAGATAAAACTAATGGTTGGAAATCTAGATAAAATAGAGAAACTAGTTGATTGTACATCCAATGTATTTAGGAAAATGACTATACACATGATGAATAAATTACACTTTCAACAATTATGTGACACAAATAGGTCTTCCCTTAGGCCATAATTATTTTTAGCTTTTGCTTATTATATTAGTTGACTCAAGTACTTATAATGTAAGCTGACATGACACAAATAGGTGTTCTCTTAGGTCATAATTTTTTGCCCTTTTTGAATGGGTTGACTTTCATGCTATTACGACTTTCTTCTTTCAAATAATTGACTTTGATGACTTTCCTTCAAAATGTTCATAGTTCATAAGTGGGAAAAACTACAACAAAACAAATCATACAGTGTGTGACTTCAATATCTAATAAACAAAAAAGTTCATACAAAACGTGGAGGGTACACGAAGAAAGCATAGAAACGGACGGTCAACGGTGGGGTGGCCTTTTTGGTATTTAAAAATGGGCTTTGGCACATTTATAACATGTCTTTTATATTATAAATGGGTAACAAATGATATCCAACTAAATTGGAATCCCGCACAAACTAACTCGATTAAACTTAATAGGTACTCCCTCTGTTTTTTTTTTATCTTTCTCACTTTGAATCTTGACACTATTCATATTTAGAGAGAATCTGCTCAATTTTTTTCAATTTATAAGAAAAATATATACGTGTGCATGCTTGTTTGATTCGGTCTCAATTAAGACATTATTAATATTCAATCGTTATGAAAGATATTTAAGTTCAAAGAGGTGCATTGGGGGACGCGCACAAAAAAGTGAGAATGATAAAAAAAACAGAGGGAGTACAATTTATTTAAATTATGAAAAAGTACGAACTTTATAGAAAAATGCCCATAATAAAATTTGATCTCAAGACATTAATTTTGCAAAATTATAAACCTTATAGTTTAGACCAAATTACTTTTTTTTTCTTTCTTATTTTAATTATAAACATGGGATGCCTTTCGTTTTTCTCTTTTCCATCAACTCTTTATAAAATACGTATAGATTATACTATGTATTTTATATAAGAAAGCAAATCTTTTTTTTTTATCTAATTATATTCATCTTTAATCTATTTCCTTAGGATGATTAAGGCTATGTTCTTTTGGACTGAACTGAACTGAATTGAATTTGTCTGAAATGAATTAACTGAACTGAATTTGTCTGAACTTAACTACATTGAACGTAATTTGTCTGAACTCAACTAAACTGAACTGAAGTGAATGAAAACTGTGAAAGGAAACTAATTGAACTAAACTGAACTGAACTGAATTTGTCTGAATTTTCATTAATTTAGTCTAAAAGAACGGAGCCTAACATCACATGTATGACGCCAAATATCTATATATATATCTAAAACCCAAGACAAACAAATGTCATGCTGCCACATGTACTCTCCCCTCCCCCACACAATCAAATAAAACATTAAACAATAAAAATGTGGGTTTCAAGATTCAAACCCATGACCTCTCAGTTGATATGCTAATGCACTAACCAACTACACTACAATACTCATGTTGTTTTTGAAGACTTCAAATACACGTAGGTAAATAATTTGGGCGTATCGCCTAAGACAAGAACTAGTTTTAAAGCTAAAAGTGCTTTTAACTTGATGAAACACATTACTTTTTCATAAAATATGATAATGATGAATATTCCACTAACTAAATTATGTGCTTGCTTTATAGAATCAAAAACAACATATCCTTCAAAAAAAAAAGACTAAAAAAACCTAAATCCTGTCCTTGTGGACTTGTGGTTCCCAATCACTTCCAAGATTTCCCCCTATTCGGCTATTCCCATTATTCACTTATCTCTCTCCTACCCTCTTCCTAGTTTTCCACAGTCCTACTTCCTCCGTCCAAAAAACCCAACTTTTTTTTTGGTTTTATGTATTTTCTTTCACTTTCTCTCTCCTCATGATTCCTGTATTTAATTAAACTGCAATCAACAATCTCACAAATGTTACCCACTTAGGAAAAGTTATTGAGTTTCCCCAAAAAAAATCCCCACTTTCTGCCAATGTCTCATCCTTCAACAGTCACTTCAGAGCCCTCTAATTTGGTAGATTATGTGTCTAAATTGGGTCATTTAGCACTAAATTCAAGTTTTTTGGGTTATAGCTCAACTGGGTATTCTTCATTTTCTCCTAATTACTTGAATTTTGGTAGTTTAGGCACTCAAAACAGGTTTAAATTTGTTAATTCTTTGAGTTTTAGTAAAGGGGGTTCTAATTTGAAGAAGATATTGACTGATTTTAATAGGGCTGTTAGGGTTCACTGTGATAGAATCCCACTTGGGTTTTCTTCAATCAGTCTTAATTCAGGGGAAAGTAATGGGGTGAATGATAATGGAAATGGAGTTGTGGATGATGTTAGTGTGCCTGTTAATGGAGTTGAGGCTGATACCTCTAAAAGAGTGCTCATTTTGATGAGTGATACGGGTGGCGGTCACCGGGCTTCGGCTGAAGCTATTAAGGCTGCTTTCTATGAAGAGTTTGGTGATGATTATCAGGTCTACTTTCAAGTTCTTCTTATATGGAGTATTATGCAATTGCTGATATTATTTGGATAAGAATGCAGCTAGTTTATAGTTGATGCTTATGAATGATCTTTTTTAGTTGATGTTATAACTGCTGTTTATGTAGTAAGCTTGATTTACTTAGGAATGTATAGTGGAAAGGATTTCTAACTCATAATCTTTTTGGACGTTTTTTTTTGGTTCATAGCATTTCTTGATTCAATTGTATTTCTCAACAAATGATTTATAGTATTATTGAGTCTTATATGTTGAATCACACATGTTGTATATGAAAATCAAGGTATGAGATCATCTATCAACCTAAGATGGTGGAGTTTTGATTTCAATTTATGACATTTGTGATTAAATATACAACATTTATAATTAAATATCCAATAAAAAGAATGTTACGAACTAGGCAGCACTCTTATAGTGGAACTGAAAGTATGATGCTTTTGTTTCTATGTTGGTGATTACTTTTGCTGGTTGATTAAGCTTAGTAACTTGATATGACTGGGTTATGCTATTGAAGTGGTTTTTGAGTTTAGTGTCTCATGGTTGAGATTTGCATTTTGACTTCTGATTACTGAGGAAACTGCATTAGGGTAATATAGCGGTAAATTTTGTTGATCATGTTATTGGAGCTTGGTTTGGTGCTAGACTTATTGTTTTTCCTCCATTTGATTTTTCTGATTCTGTGGCTGTTTGAGATGGGGAGAAAGGGGATGGTTGCATTCATTTTATGTATTTGTTGATTGTATCGTTTTTTAAATAGTGGTAATTGCAGGTATTCGTTACGGATTTGTGGTCTGAGCATACACCTTGGCCCTTTAATCAATTACCAAAGAGCTATAACTTCTTGGTGAAACATGGCCCTCTCTGGAAAATGACGTATTATGGGACAGCTCCTCGTGTAATCCATCAGTCGAATTTCGCTGCAACATCTATGTTCATAGCACGGTGAGTCTGTTACTATCGGGCTAAACCCTCTTAAGTTACCTGAGAAATAGTACATAGCTGTGGTTTTGCTTGAGAATTGATCCAACTATCGTACAGATTGATCCAACTATTAAGGCTACGCATGTGAAGAAACATTTGTTTTCTTAGGACTGAGGTTTGGATTCGCAATAAAAGCAATTGGGAAGTATAGATGACCAGAAAGTATACAGTGGACTGGTTGGCAATCTTTAGTTGACTGTGGGCTATGGGGTATAGACATGATGTCTGAAATCCCCACTTTTGTGGCAAAACTGATGTAGAAACATACTCTTTCTGTCAGAAATTAGTTCCAACATTTTCTGCTTCTGGGCATACCAATTTAGTTTCTTCATATCTATATTTTAGTAAGCTTACTCTCTCTACTTCTTTCTTTAAAATGTTAGGCTCCACTCCTATCCACCAACTTTGTTTCTCTATTTTTTCGTTTTCCTTAACAAATTGTTTATAAAGCAAATGCTACACTTAATTTAGGATGGAGGGAATAAATTAATTTCTTTCACGGACATGTATATTATACTATGAAGTTCTTTGAACTGTAATTTCAGTGCAAATTCTGCATCCGAATCCCAATACATGAAGGTGTGTCCTTTAGGCTGATGTAGTCACCATATGGGTCGTTTTTCTTTTTAAATTCTAAAATTTAGAACTTGTTATCTGAAGGGTCTTCGGTTCCCTTTGTGCTTTTGATTATGTTTGTCTGATGTTTTTTTTGTTTTATAACAAAGGTGCTGACCATTCTTTTGCTGATAAGTGGGTGGCAGTGACTTCCAGTTTGGCTTTTAATTACTGGGTGCATCAGTTATGGTTGTCCTACACCTGCATTTGTTCTTATGTTGCTTATGTTATTTGAAGCACTGTGCTGTTCGTCTCTAAAACGCTTAACATATCTGTTATGTATAAGGAAGTTGTTTTCTTATTGCGAATCTGTGAAGATCCTATATCTGATTGTCTGGTGCCTTTGTCAAATGATAAATTCTTTTCATTGGCTCCGCTTGATGAAGCCTATATGCTAGGCTACCTAAGTATTTGTTGTCTTGCCTGAAAGCTAATATTCATTTAATTCCTTGACAGAGAGGTTGCTAAAGGGCTGATGAAATACAAGCCTGATATCATTATTAGTGTGCATCCTCTAATGCAACACGTTCCACTTCGAGTCTTAAGATCCCGAGGCCTTCTTGAAAAAATTATCTTTACTACTGTAATTACGGATTTAAGCACCTGTCATCCTACCTGGTAGGTTGTGTGGTTTTCCTCAGTGTCTATTATAATAGTATTTTTTGTGTATTAGGCGTTTGACATTCGTCCCTGACATGACTGTTTCTTCCTTCTTGTTATAGGTTTCATAAGCTTGTGACTAGGTGTTACTGCCCATCTAACGAGGTGGCTCGAAGAGCAACAAAAGCTGGTCTGCAGCCTTCCCAAATCAAGGTTTATGGACTTCCGGTGCGGCCTTCCTTTGTTAGATCTGTTCGGCCGAAGGTTCGTCTACCTCCTCATTTTACTATTTTTGTTGCTAAACTTCAATGCTTAGTTTTGTACTTTTGCTGGTCACTGTTCTGTGTGTTTAAATTCACTACTGCCCAAATGTGACATGCTAGCTCTGTAGTGTATCATCTGTGTTTTCATTATGACTGGTTAGCCTCTTACAAGCATAATTTAATGTTGTATACTATCTCTTGCTAATCTTAAAAGTATTGGTGGTCAACACTCTGCCTACTGCCGATGCAATGTTTTCACGGGACTTCTCAAGCTTGAATTTGTTTTGTTTCATCTCTGTCCTTTGGTGTCTACATCCTTGTCCTTTTTGGTGGTGTAAGGATCCCTTGTATGAAACTGGAGATATTAATATTTTTTTGCTTTCCTCAGCATGAGTTACGGAAGGAGCTAGGAATGGACGAGCATCTTCCTGCCGTATTGTTGATGGGAGGCGGGGAAGGAATGGGTCCCATTGAGGGTACTGCACGGGCTCTTGGAAAGGCGTTATATGATGCTAATCTTGGTGAGCCGATTGGTCAAGTTATTGTAATTTGTGGTCGCAACAAAAAGCTTGCCGCAAAATTGCGTAAAATCGACTGGAAGATCCCCATCCAGGTATATAAGAGATTATGATGGATTCGTTTTGCATGCATGGCTTATAATGGGGGTTTCACATGCTTCTGGGCCAAGCTCAGTTCTAGCGCACCGAGCATGGGCCTCTATGCTCCAGCTCAGGCTTGGGCTCAGCTTGAAGTTTCCCAAATCTTGAGAGGTCAAGCTCAGTCTTGGCTTTGCTTTCAGAACCACGATTGGAGCTCTGGCTCAGACTAAACTTGTTTCATTCTTTCAATATATATATATATATATATATATATATATATATATATATATATATATATATATATATATATATATATATATATATATACACACACTATGCCTTTACTGAAAAAAGAAAATACTAAAACTGAAAATAAGTGAAGCCAAACCTAACCGTCCGCTCATTACTGGGCTAGGGCGCAGCTCAGTTGATTCAAAACTCAGGTCAAACCAAAATTCAGTCAAGCTTTGGCTGAGCCTAGCCTAAAGGTCTCGAATCAGTTTGGTCCTGTTTTGCTCTACTACTTTCATGTTCTGTATTGCTCGTTTGAACAGACACTTCAAGATTAACCAGTTAGCCTACTGGACATTTCAGGTGAAGGGTTTTGTTACCAAAATGGAGGAATGCATGGGAGCTTGTGATTGTATTATAACAAAGGTAACTATCTTTTTATTTATGAACAATTTCTGGTTTACATAATCTGTATTCTTATGTTGCTTCCTCTCAGGCTGGCCCTGGAACGATTGCAGAAGCAATGATTCGAGGACTACCCATTATTCTAAATGATTACATTGCTGGGCAGGTATATGTCACTTTTTCTAAGAGTCATAATACTACTGTATTTATTGCTCGGTGTGTGGTCAGATACAATTATTTCTGAAGCAGACCCCAATTTATCTTGTCTGATAAATATGTGGTTTTTAATTAAATAAGCAGTCCAAATTCTACTAGTTTGGAGAGATAGTTAGAGAATGCCTCGGTTTTTTAGATGCTATGGTTGGAGAAAGAACACACCGTTCCACAGGAAACTGATTGTGCCAATTAGACGCGGAGGTGAAAAATCTTGCTCACCATTTTGGAAGCTTTGTGTGACCATGCCAAGATGTTTCTTTACGCCACTTCGTTGGCTCTGGACTCTGCAGGCTCCTTCATCATTTTTCTTCTACCCCCTTTGTTTGAAAACAATGTTACACGCTTATAAAATTAAAAGTATATTATATTGAGTATCGGTATATAAATAGTCACTTTCTAAAATTAATAGTAGATTACAATTAGATTTCCCAATATACCTCTACAGCTCCACTTTAGTTGAGTGATGGAAAGAGGGCCACTTTTCTCCATTTCAATTTTGTTCTCTTACAAGTTTAAGGTAATTTGTAAATCTTAAAATGGTCCAAGTTATTGCACTGGTATCTAAAATTTGTAAGGGGGCCAGTGAATTAGGTTTGGTATGAGGAATCAAACCTGGGTGTTACGGTTGTGGAACTTGGATCATGATACCATGTGTTTGTTGTTTTAGCTTAGAGATGGATCTAATCTCCTTACATGCTGTTTGTTTTATCATTTTGGAATTAAGAATCTTTCTTATACTTATAGACTTATAGTTTTACTATCTTCATATTTTGGTATATGAGGGTCAAATTTTATTTAGACTCAAGACTTCTCTTAGATGAAAAACCTAAACCGATGCAAATTTAGAATTGTCCCATATGATAGTAATCCACAGCATTGCAAAATTCACATTGTGAACTTGTTGGTGTGAATCCTTTATTCAGATGTGGAATTTACAGCATTTAGAAAACCATCAGCAGAAATTGCAATTTGCTTTAAAAGAAAGATAAAGAATTGAAATAAATTGCAAAGCTGATGACAGAAACTGGCAGCTGCTAGCCGGTGATGGTATTACACTGTTACTTCTCCCTGATAGTACGGTGTTAGAACAGTGACTCCTTCACGGTTGGCTGCTCCTCCTGACCCACTTCCACATTGAGTTTCTAAAACCCATACCTTCCAGGTTTGAGGAATGCATTTAGAAGATTTCTGTGAACCAAACACCCCATAACTGATAATGCATCTACCATATCAAATCGACAAATAATCATGCATTGTTATCTTAAGTGATAAGTACTATGTAATCACGTCAAATCCTCAATTGTGAAGGCTTTGAACAATGCGACTATTTTATCCGATGGAGGATATATCATGTTTTTTAAAAGTGGAGTTGGGTTGTGTCTTGTGTTTGGGAGTCATTATCCTGTGCAAAGTGCTGTTTCCTAATCTCATCTACCTTACTGGCTATGTTCTTGGTGCAGGAAGCAGGAAATGTTCCCTATGTTTTAGAAAATGGTATCGGAAAATATTCGAAATTGCCCAAGGAAATAGCCAATATTGTTGCTCAATGGTTTGGTCCGAAAGCAAACGAGCTGCAAATTATGTCACAGAACGCATTGAAGCATGCGAGGCCTGATGCTGTGTTCAAGATCGTGCACGATCTTCATGAACTCATCAGACAACGAAGTTTGGTACCCCAGTACTCTTGTGTTGCCTGACTTTGAAGAACAACAAGAAAACAGTAGGGACTTCAAGTTCTAGGAACCAGTTTTACTCCTGATTTTTTGAGGTGCAGGGGATGGGAAATCATTGCGTAGGCAAATAGTGCTTGTATTTTTAGTAGCGTAGCATGATATGTGTATTTACATGAGCAGAAGTTATTATTTGTATTCAACAAATCTTATTGAATCATGCCCTATTTGGTGAGTGAAGAGTTGATAAGGAGAGGCAATAATTCAAGAATAACTACTTTAACTACCACCCAATATTATTGTGTGTTGTTTTCACCTTAAATTCCTATATCTGAATTTTTCTTTATATGTCAAAATTATTAGTTTCAAACTTAAACTTACCAGATTTTACCAGCACTTAGAACTTATGATATTCGTGAGTATTACTTAAGGGCTTTTTCGTTATCATTTTTCAAGTTTTTAAAAATTAAAAACAAAAATATGGAAACTAGAAAAAGTAGTTTATAGTCTTATGTTGTCAGTTTTCAAAATTAAGTTAGGCGACCATTTTTAGAAGGCTAAATAACAACCCAACATCATCTGAATATCCCTAAAATAAAATCAATTCCAACACCCTCAGCTTTGGAAGAGTCTTGTATTCTTCTGTCCACTCCTCCCTCAACTCCGGCACAATTGCACGATGAATGCAATCATTCTCTTGCTCTAGGACATAGGACATCGACTTCGATTCTCCTGTATGCCTCTTCTGTATTATCATCAATCTAGAAAAGCTGCAGTACATCATTATTTATTTCAACATAGTGAGAAAGATAGAATAACTCACACAATGAACCAATATCAAACCCATAAGTAACTATGGCACGAACTCTAATGACAATTAGTATCATGATTCTAAACAGATTATCAATTCTTTCTCTTCTCCCTTCCAATAATTGTTACTTGCTGTATTTTTTATGCAGAACTCTATATGCTTTTCCATGCATCACGTGCATATAAGGTTGGTGGAAAAATATAGGAGTAGGTAGTCATGACCCACATTATAGTGGGATACAACTACAAATTCTCCCCCATAATGTCCGAAATTAACATTAATAATTCCAACTAATTAGGCTTACAAGATTATATTGTGTATTTTAGGTCCGTTCGATTCTAAATTAATACCCATGTTGGTACCGTACAATCGGTTGGACATAACAAAATCATATCAAAATTTAAGTATCTTGAAATAATTCTTGTTAAAGACTACTACCTTTTAATAGCAGTTTGAAAAGCTTGGAATGAGGTCTATGATTCAATGATCAAAAGAGGATTTGGAACCCATAAGTAGAATTATGTGAACGATATTGTGTAACAGAGCAAACTCTTAAGCCCTATGACATATTGACAAGATCTAAAGCTAACAAAACAAATATCTCAACAACCCATTATAAGTATAACAGAGTAGGAGGAAGCAGAGATTAAGAATTATTATTCAATACTGCGGATAAATTATACAAGGTAACATTTGCACAAACTTCCAAAGTTCAATATGAAAAGAGAATAAGCACGCACACACTTCTTTCTTTTTTGAGGGATACATACACACACACTCTCTTTTGGAGTATTGGTTATTTGAGTGCTAAAGCACAACTTTTAGTAAGAAAACTAGACAATAACTCGAAAGGAACTAAGCAGTCCCAAATATCCTCTTTAGCCTCATTACTTCTTCATTACTTAGAAGAGTGATTTGCTCAACAATATCAGCAGGTAAATTGCTAGCAAATAACGCGGTGGTAGTGAGTTGTATCGCTGGATTTGCACCATTCAAGCTAACAAATGCGGTAGCTGGAGTTGTACCAACATTAACTTGAAAATGAAGCATGGCTTGCGGAAAGATCATAACGTCTCCAACCTCAAGTCTTCTATAGTATGCAGTGTTGGTTGTGTCAATGAATCCTGCAATTATAGACCCTGTTGCTAAGATAATAACTTCTGATGTTCGGTGTGAGTGAACTGGTATTACTCCACCTACACCAAAGTCTAGTCTTGCCATAGAAATACCTAGACCATTCAATGCTGGGAATGCATCGGCAAATGCAAGAGTCACATTATTTCTAAATAAGTTTGAGGTGGTTCTTCCACCACGAAAACCAGTGTAGACGAAATCATCTGTTGTGATATTAGCAGGATCCTTGCAAGCGTACCCTTCTGGTCCCCTTGGGAGACTCAAGTCTCCTACACAAAAATCAAATTGAATAGCATGAGAAAGAGAAACCAAGAGAGAAAAAGTGAAGAAAATGATAAGGTTATTCATTTTGGAAGTAGTTGGAGAGAATAGGTGTAATACTTTGCAAGCTAAGAGAAACTTTGTTTTAGTTTACTTAGCTTGATCTGGGTTTTTAATTAGGTTGCATCTAATAGCCATGATTGGCACCCTATATATAGAGACGAGTCGAATAATGTAGGTTATAATATAAAACTATCTACTTCAAACAACTTGCCCAATTGATCACCCACTAAAAGACGACCTTGTTCAAATTGGAATGCAAGGAGATATTTTTTTAATTGATATGTATGGTCCGCAGGCTACGGAATTATCGTTTACAGCTGACAACTCGACATAGAATATTTCAAATATGATTTTATCCTGAAATCCAAAACTTGATACATGATTGGAATGGTGCATATTATTAATAATTCCTCCCTCTTTAAATACATGCATTACTAATAATGCCTCCCTTTCTCAATACATGCAATATTTCTTACCTACACACTATTGGAGATACTTTTAGAAAAATCTAGAAGATATCTAAAGGAAAGTAAAATATTCGAGAAGATAAATTATAAGTAAGATCTTCAAGTATGAAGAAAATTCTAGAATTTGTTAGATAACATCCATGGTAGAATGATAGTGGAATATTCTAAAAGTTTAGAGAAGACACTCAAGTAAGCTTGAATAAGATTTGGAGTAGTATAAATTAAGGTGAAGACATGTGCGAAAACCCTTTTTTTATTTATAAAAAATAAGCATTTCATTAATAGAGCACACAAAATAAGAAATATCTACAAGGTCGTATCCCAAATAACTACGTACCTTTAAAAGCCATATACCTAACTACTCCCTCCGTCCCATAATATAGTGCTTGTTTCCTTTTTGCACTGTCTCCAACTTATACCTTTGACCTTTAATATCTTTAATTTTCCCGTCAAAAAAAATATCTTTAATTTCGTATTAATAAAAAATATTAAAAGTTGATATTATGAAAGTACAAATTGAGATGAACCTAACAAGATCCTACATAAGTATGTTTTTTTTAATATATTAATAAGAATATTTAGACAAAGATTTTAAAGTTTGATCTCATGAGACGGATGGAGTATTATATAGAAAACAATGACCAAGAAGGCTCAAAGCAACAAGAGACATTAACAATTACACCTAAATCTAATTTTGTATAGAGACACCACGTATAAGAGTCCGTTTTTGAAGAGACGGTCTCACGTTAGCACTAACGTGAGACCAGCTGATGTCATGCTGACATCACGCGCGTGCATCAAACCAGCACCGGAATAATTAGTTAAGCGCTTGGACCTATTAGTTATGCTAGTCTTAAATTGCTTCTGGATGAATTAGTTAAGCGGTGAAGTATATTAGTTAAGCGCTGAAATATATTAGTTATATAATAAAACCAGATTATAACGCATCTTATTTGTTCAATCACAACAATACCACATAGGTACATGTGCAAAAGATATACTAGATTTGCAAAAAGCGAAGTATAGAAAAGAGAAATCTCTGGAGTAGTTATAAACAACGTAACCCCATGACAATATGAAATCGAAAGAAAGTTCTACAATCTCATTCTCAAAATCAAGATAATGAAGATGCAAGAAAGTGCGAGAAGTCTACAAGGCTACTATTGCAGCCTGCAAGTATAATCAAAGTCTTAACTACAAAATCAATTATAGAAGAACAATACTCATCAAGTACAACAACATTGGTTATTTTAGACTCCGATCGTGCAAAAACAAATTAAAAGGAAGGGGAAGGAGTGTAAGGAAGAAAAGTAATTTTAAGAAGACTAAAAAACAAATTCCAAGAACCAAACTCAAATTGGTACAATTACTCCAAATGCTAGGTTGTTTTAAGTTCTTTTTTCAAGTTGTCTTCTATATTTGACATTTTAGATTTATAAAAAAAGTTATTTCTTCGTTTATATTGGAAACTAAATAATGCTCAATAAATCTTAACTAATTATAGAACAACACTAACTAATGTACTGGATATATTAACTAAAAAATAATGTAAGTCTACATGTAGATTACCAGCTCTAAACTATTGTGCTAAAATACTTAACTAATTCGCCAAAAATATTAACTAATTCACCAAAAACATTGTCGTGAGAATTTGTGAGACGCGGTCCGCTTTTTAAAAACATATCTCTTGGATTTGGGCAGGTCTCACGTTAAGACTAACGTGAGACCGTCTTTTCCAAGAATTTGTGCACGTATAAAAGAGAAAACAATAACTTTATTAATCTGTTTAGTCTGTTTAGATAAGACCAATTATAAGGGTCATCTTCAAACCATGCATTAATGATAACCCAAAGTCCTTAAAATATGGGATTTCCAGAACTCCATCTTTGAATTATCCTTGTCAACTGCAATAATTTTCTGTTCTATTGCTTAAGTTCCGCAGTTTGCTGACCAGTGACTATATAAATTCCATCATGTACAAGTTCTTTGAACAAGCTCAAGTAAACAGAGCAAAACCATCGATGACCCCACAAAAATATAATCTCAACTTGCAACTTTCTCACTCAATCTAAAAAAGTTGATCGTGACTTGTGACCAATATCATCAAATGTATCTCACTTATAATTTGAGCATGTAATATAATAAATCTTGTAAACAAGAAATTAATAATTATGTATATTAGTTGTTAATTAATTTGAAATTATATATATATAGATTAAACACAGCCATAAAAATCAAGTATATATGGAGATTTAGGGTGTATTATCTTCATATAAACTTTTTTCAACTCAACTTAGTACACCTAATACGATCTGATTGACCCTAAATATACCTCATGTTACACGAGTTCGACTTGATCGGCCCTAATTTTATCTTATGTTGATACCTCATTAGACTTGACTACCTCTAATGATTAGATTTTAAACTCATTTTTTTTAAAGTGAAGAGAACACATCCTTACAGAGAAATTAAAAATCTTAAAAAGTGTACGAAAAATATATGGGGTGCCTATTAAAAGATCTGAAAATGTTATATATAGTACTAATTTTATTCCATTTTCCAATTTTATGGAGATTTAGTACTAATTGGAAAATGGAATAAAATTGAAAGAAAAAACTACTATTAAACCTACTATATAGCCGTCCACCCCTATGTCTAATTATATACCAAAAGAGCGCCAAACTCTTGTAAAGGTTAATTATTGTTTTTCTTATGTTTTTTTTTCAATCTCCCCTCTCATGAACTCTCATGGAGGCTGTTTATTATTATTATTATTTAAAATAAAAAAATCTCACCCCTCACAATATCTTGTGAAGGTTTTTGGTGCACGAACTCTCGGTGACTTGGTCACAATTCCTGGTTTATGTCTTTCTTTCACTTTCCGTCTATTTCCCTCCCGTGATCAAGACCTCTCTTTGAATCGTGTATTTTTCAATTTCATGTTTGATTGTAATGGGGGTGGGCTAAAAAAAACCTCACGAAACCCTATCCATCATTAGGGAAAAAATCTTAACTTTATGAGAATATATATATTTACCGGCAGGATAGAATAATATTTTAGAGTTTTGACCCAAGATCTTAATTGGCTCTTGATACCATGACAAAATAGATTGAAGGGAAAAGGTTCGGATTATTTTTAACCCAAAGGTGATATTTATAGTACATCATATAAAACCTAACTTAAGTAGAACTAGGAAAACATATCCTAAACTAAATATATCCTAAATTTATCATAACAATAAGACATATAAACTAGGTGACTCGTTTCTTATATGTTTGTCAAGTTTTTAAAATGAATTAATTCTTTGTTCTTGTTCTTGTTCTATAAACATCCTTTCTGAAAGTCAAAGTTTTTGGATATGTTTATGCTAAAAGTTCCATCTAACTCAAAATTTTAGCTCCTATATATCCAGAAGCAAATATGATGCAATCCATCTTCTAAGTTGGTGCAATTGTTGATTAAAATTGGCACGATATAAACAAACTCTTCAACTATATTCATAGCTAAGTCAAATGTTCATCAATAATGTAGAATTAAATAGATGTAATCATTTTATTAAATGATGAATGTACGAAAAGATGAATTTTTACAAAATCTTACCGCCCGTTTGGTTAGATGTCATAAATGGTGGTAATGGTAATGCATTATAGTGTAAATTTGTGAAGGAAATCCCACATCATTACCCATGGTAATGCTACTTTAACCCAAAACATCCATTTTCTTTCTAAAATCTCATTACTATCCATTACCACTTGGGAAGGTGGTATTGGGTGGTAATGGAAATTTATATAGGAAAACCCATATTTTGTGATGAAATTTCATTACCATGGTCATTGACATGAGAACTTATTTACAAATTAACACTAAATTACATTACCATTACCACTAACCAAACGGGTCGTTAAGGTTATATATGAAAAAGAAATATGCTCACACACACACTCTCTAAAATACTTATTCGGTGCATTATTAAGTAAACATAATTGAATCTTCAAAAAGGAATTTAAGCAGTGCCGAATGCCCTCTTCATCCTCATTACCTCTGCATTACTTAAAAGAGTGATTTGTTGAGCTATGTCAGCAGGTAAGTTACCACCAAATAAAGAATTCATAGTGAATTGAATTGCTGGGTTTGCGCCGTTCAAACTAACGAATGCGGTAGCTGGGGTTGCCCCAACATTAACTTGGAAATGCAGCATGGCTTGTGGGAAAATCATAACATCTCCAACCTCTAGTCTTCTGTAGTATGCAGTGTTATTTGTGTCGATAAATCCTGCAATTATTGACCCCCTTGATACGATTAAAACTTCGGATGTTCGATGTGAGTGCACTGGAATAACTCCACCGATGCCAAAGTCTAACCTTGCCATAGATATACCTAAACCATTTAGAGCTGGAAATTGATCCACGAATGCTAGAGTTACGTTATTTCCAGGTACATTTGTGATCGTTCTACCACCACGGAAACCAGTGTAAATAAAATCATCTGTGGTCAAAGTA